>JAMQGT020013687.1:0-270224 GCA_024447675.2 Pterophyllum scalare
TAAAAAAATATATATATATATATATCCTGGTCAAAAATGACTCCAAGATTTCTCACAGTGTTACTGGAGGCCAAAGTAATGCCATCCAGAGTAAGTATCTGGTTTGACACCATGTTTCTAAGATTTGTGGGGCCGAGTACAAGAACTTCAGTTTTATCTGAATTTAGAAGCAGGAAATTAGAGGTTATCCAGGCCTTTATGTCTTTAAGACATTCCTGCAGTTTAACTAATTGATGTATATCATCTGGCTTCATGGATAGATAAAGCTGAGTATCATCTGCATAACAATGAAAATGTATGCAGTGCTTTCTTAAATAATAATGCCTAAGGGAAGCATGTATAACATAAATAGAATTGGTCCTAGCACAGAACCCTGTCTAATGTCTAAAATTTTATTTGTAAAGAAATCCATGAAGTCATTACTAGTTAAAGTGAAAGGAATACTGGGCTCTACAGAGCTCTGAGTCTTTGTCAGCCTGGCTACAGTGCTGAAAACAAACCTGGGGTTGTTCTTATTTTCTTCAATTAATGATGAATAGTAAGATGTCCTAGCTTTATGGAGGGCTTTTTTATAGAGCAACAAACTCTTTTTCCAGGCTAAATGAGCATCTTCTACTTTAGTGAGACGCCATTCCCTCTCCAGCTTACGGGTTATCTGCTTTAAGCTGCGCGTTTGTGAATTTGTGCACTTCTGATTTGAGGCTTTCCTTTTCAGAGGAGCCACAGTATCCAAAGTCGTACGCAATGAGGATGTAAAACTACTGATGAGATAATCCACCTCACTGGGAGCAGAGTTTAGGTAGCTGCTCTGCACTGTGTTGGCACATGGCACTGAAGAGCATAATAATGAAGGAATTAGATCCTTAAACTTAGTTACAGCACTTTCAGAAAGACTCCTACTGTAACAAAACTTACTCCCCACTGCTGTGTACCCAGAAACTTTCCCAATTATCAATGAAGCCCACGTCGTTTTTTGGACACCACTCCGACAGCCAGCGATTCAAGGAGAACATGCGGCTAAACATGTCGCTACGGGTCTGATTGGGGAGGGGCCCAGAGAAAACTACAGAGTCCGACATTGTTTTTGCAAAGTTACACACCGATTCAATATTAATTTTAGTGACCTCTGATTGGCATAACCGGGTGTCGTTACTGCCGACGTGAATAACGATCTTACCAAATCTACGATTAGCCTTAGCCAGCAGTTTCAAATTTCCATGAATGTCGCCTGCTCTGGCCCCTGGAAGACATTTGACTATGGTCGCTGGTGTCGCTAGCTTCACGTTTCTCAAGACAGAGTCACCAATAACCAGAGTTTGTTCCTCGGCGGGTGTGTCGCCGAGTGGAGAAAAACGGTTAGAGATGTGAAACCAGAGACCACTGGACAGTTTTCCATTTCCTGTGTGTGTCTGTGTTTCAGAGATCAGTCGAGTGAGGAAGGACATGTACACGGACACGCTAAATGGATCTGAGAAGAGCGGTGAGTTGCCGGATGCTGTCGGGCCAACGGTGCAGCTGCAGGAGAAACTCTACGTTCCTGTGAAGGAGCATCCCGACGTACGTGTGTGTGTGTGCGCTCGCATGTGTGTGTGTGTGTGTGTGCGCTCGCATGTGTGTGTGTCCAAAAGTTGTCCAGTTTTTTTAATAAATAAATAATACCAATTTATTGTTTGTTTTTGGGGAAAGAGGATCAGCTGATTGGTGTCATGGTAACAGGCTGACTTGTTTGTGTGTGTGTGACAGTTTAACTTTGTGGGACGGATCCTGGGCCCTCGCGGTCTAACGGCTAAGCAGCTGGAGGCTGAAACTGGATGTAAGATCATGGTGAGAGGGCGAGGCTCCATGAGAGACAAGAAGAAGGTAACACACACACATTTATTTTCACTATAAACACACGGTGCAGAGGCCATAACAGGAACTTTTCCTCCAAAAACACCTGAAATCAGTCGCTGAGCAGCATTCTGTTTACACCACCAGACCAACAGAAGTCAGCCACTGAGGCTGCTTCAGTTATTTTATTCATACCAATCATCCATTTAAAGAACACTAAACATCTGCAGAAGAATAGACAGGATCTGCAGGTATAAGAGGTTTGGAACCAAAAGTCTGAGTTCTATGGACCAATCAGGTTTGAGCAAGCTTTTATTTGTTACAGGCGCATAGTGGTTAAAGAGGGATGGGCCTGTTCTGAACAAGTATTTCATATCTGAGAAAAATTTATCTCTTTATGTCTTGGTGTAGATATCTGCTGGCTCCATAGAAGCTCCAAAAAAAATATCCGTTGTTTCAGAGGCGGATTCATCTGATGGTCTGTCTCAGTCTGAGTACCCTACAACTAAGACTTTAGGAAAAATCCACTGATCTCAGGAAAACTCTGGGACTGAGTTTTATTCAAAATGCACAAAAATAGTCACACATCCTTCCTGATCAGGTTGTAAAACTCTTTTTTTGTGTTTTAGCTTCAAACTGAAGCCAAAAAAAGAAGCTCAACTCACATTCTGCTTTGCTTTCATCTGACGAAGACTGATATCAAAAAGACATGAATTTGTCTTGAGTTAATAAACCTTGGACATTGCTTCAAGCTGCTTTGTGTAAGAAAGTTTGGGTGAGAACTTTCAGGAAAGAGCTGAAAGTCTAAAATAAGAGCTGATGAGCTGCTTCCTGTGAAAGCTCTGAGTCTGCAAACACAGTCGAGTCACATGGTCTGATCTCCTCAGGACAAAATCTCTCTGATTCACCATGAAACCATTTCAGATATTTCGGGTCAAACTGCTGCAACAACATGCATGTTTATCTTTCTGCATGTGTGACGCTAACAAGGTTAGCCACCTGCTATGCTAACAGAGATACATGAGACAGAGTGCGCAGCGGGAGGCCAACCCAATCCAGATGGAGGAGAGGGACAAGGAGGAGGAAGGAAGATGAATGATGGGGATGTTGGTTCTGTAGGAACTTACAGAACATTTGTTAAAAAGGCATACATATATTTTCATTGTTATTCAGTTCAATTCAATTTTATTCAAATCACAACAATCAGTCACCTCAAGGTGCTTTATATTGTAAGATAAAGACCTTAAAATAAAACAGAGCAAACCCAACAGTCCAAATGATCCCCTATGATCAAGCACTTGGCACAGATAGGGGCAGTCATCTGCTGTGACTGTTTGGGGCTGAGAGGACAGAGACAGGACACTCTGGAAGAGAGCCAGAGATTAATAAGAACTAATGATTAAATGCAAAGTGGGGTATAAACAGAGTGAAAATAGTTGAATGAAAAGAAACACTCAATGCATCATGGGAACCCCCCAGCAGCCTAGGCCTATAACAGCATAACTAATGATGTGCGGATTGATACTGAAATATCGATACTTCAGATACCAGATCTTTATGCTTTAAAACTGACTCTCAAATCCAAGTATCAATACTTCAGTGAGCTGAGATAATGTACGTTAACAAGAACAAGAAAGTAACTAAATTATTGAGACTTGCCTAAATGAGATGGGGTTGTTGGGAACTATTTCTTCTGCCTGGTAAGTGTGCAATATGTAAGGACGTAATGCCCAAGTTCAGTGTGCGGCTCACTCATTCACTCACTCAAACATAGACTCAATGGCAAAATATAAAAGAAGTGGAGCTATGTCAACTCCACAAATAGCCAAGACACAATCTACGATTGTGGGAAATGAGTAATAAATGAGGCTGGAACCTCAATGTACTTCTGAGTTTAAAATAAATAAATCGAAGTGATGTCTTGTGTTCTTTATGAAGTCAAGATTTGAATTTCACTACTTTTTTTAGATTTACCAGACACATTAGGTGTTTTTTCACAAAGTATCGGCTCGGTATTGCCAATACCAGCTTGAATTTTACTCAGTATTGGATCAGAAATGAAATCTGTGGTATTGAACATCACTAAACATAACTAAGGGAGGGTTCGGGGCAGGGTTATTATAGTTTTGGATTTTACATTATAGTTTAGTTTTAGTTCATTTTTGCTTTTGTTCTCTAATTCAGTTAGTTTTAGTTTTCAGAGTGGTTTTGCTCATTTTTATTAGTTTTTAGTTTTGGTTTGAGGCTTAGTTTTAGTTTAGTTTTTGTTAGTTTTAGTTTTTCATACTTTGTCAGGTGCAAAAGTGACTATAGTGTAATAAAAACTCAACAAAAGATACCGTTTAAAGAAAGATATTCAACAGCCAGCTGTTGAAAAGACAGCAGCACTACATCCAATCCAATCCATCTTTATTTATAGAGCCCTTTAAAAGACAACAAAGTTGAACAAAGTGCTTTCCAGATATAAAGACAGCAATACAATACAACACATAAAAAAAAATAATTTAAAAAGGATTAACCATAAAAGGAGTACTAAAAAAAATATAAAAGCAGTGCCCAAAATGACTCAAACTAACTAGAGACTAGCGTTTTGAAATGCCTTAGAGAAAAGGTGTGTTTTTAAGTGAGATTTAAAGACCTCTAGTGTTGGGGCCAGCCTAACACTAGAGGGCCAACTCATTCCATAGTTTGGGTGCCATCACAGCAAACGCTCGGTTGCCCCGGTGTTTCAGTCTCAACTTGGGGACAGCAAGAAGTAGGTGGTCAGTTGACCTGAGGGACCTTTGCAGGGTTTATGTGTGTAAGAGGTCTGTTAACATGTGGGAGCCAGGCCAATCAAAGCTTTAAAAGCGAACAATAAGATTTTAAAATTAATTCTAAAATAGACAGGCAGCCAGTGTAGAGAAGCAAGAACAGGGGCAATGTGCTCACATTTACGTGTCCCTGTCAGTAGACGAGCAGCAGCATTCTGGACCATTTTGTAAGTGCAACAGTGAAGCCTGGTCAATACTGACATAAAGTGCATTACAATAATCAAGAAGGTCACAGATGCATGCAAAACCCTGTCTAAATCTTAAAATTTCTCAAAATCTCTTAATTTTGGAAAGCTGTCTCAGCTGAAAAAGCCATTTCTCACCACTTTGTTTATCTGCTTGTCCATTTTAAAAATTGTATCAATTTTTACCCCAAGGTTGGTCACAAATGTTTTGACACAGGATGTAAGCGGACCCAGGTCAGTTGGTGAAACACCTGGGCCACTTGGCCCAATTATAATGACCTCTGTTTTTTTCATTACAATCCAAGAAGTTCAGAGCCAGCCACGCTCTAATATCTTTAAGACATTCTAACAAAGGTCTAAAAGAGTTAGGGTCTTTGTGCTTCAGTGGTAAGTAGATCTGACAATCATCTGCATAAAAATGAAATGACACATTATGTTTTCTGATAATTGAGCCAAGGGGAAGTAAATAAATACTAAAAAGAAGGGGCCCAAGGATGGAACCTTGGGGAACACCACATGACAGAGCGGCACATGATGAACAGAATTTACCAACAGCGACCAAAAAACTTCTGTCAGTCAGATATGACTTGAACCACTCCAGGGCAGTATCTCTAATGACTATAAATTGTTTTTTCTTCTTAATAATTATGTTTTTATGTTGAAATTAGGTGCTTTCACGTAAGGCTCCCATTCTCTCATTTTAAGTTTGTAATGTTTTAGGTGAGAAATTAAAATATCATGAGCTACTGTGTCAAAAGCTGCTGTTAGATCTAAAAGCACAAGTATGACCGAATCTCCTGAGTCAGCAGTTATTAAAATATCATTAAAAACTCTCAAGAGTGCAGATTCTGTACTATGAAATGCTTTAAAACCTGACTGAAATGTTTCAAAAAATAGTGTGAGTATTTAAGAACGATTGTAACTGTGAGGCCACTACTTTTTCCAAAATTTTTGACACAACAGGAAGCTTTGAAATTGGTCTAAAAGTGGACAACAAGGAAGCATCCAAGCCAGGTCGTTTCAGTAAAGGCTGTACCACTGCCTGTTTAAAAGTTACAGGTACTTCACCTAAGGTCAGACTGCTGTTTATAAGCCTTTGAATATAACGTCCAATAGTGTCCCAAACCTCTTTAAAAAACTGAGGGGGGAGAATATCATTAGGAGAGCCTGATTTATTTTGTGTAACAATTTTCCCCAGATAAGCTAGAGACACAGGTTCAAAATGGCTAAAAACTGCAGGTGGAGTGGTGACAATGGAAGGGTCATAGGAAGGGGAGGGGGAAATACATGCTTTGATAGTCAAAATCTTGTCAATAAAAAAGTCTGAAAAAGCTTCACACTTTTCATCAGAAGCTTCCAAGCAGCTAGATTGTGGAGGGTTAAGGACAGAGTTTAAAATGCTAAATAAGACACGGGGCTTGTGACTTTTGTTATTAATTACACTTGCAAAATACGACGATTTCTGGTTCCTAACAGTTTTCTGATATTTACGCCAGCTATACTTTTAAAATGTCATAAGACACCTGAAGCTTGTCTTTTTTCCATTTTCGTTCTGCTTTTCTGCAATCTCTTCGAGCAGCACGAGCGATGTCATTAAGCCAGGGCTCAGACTTGAATTTTGCCCCCCTGACCTTCAGGGGAGCAACAGTATCAAAAATGTTTTGACAAATAGAAAAAAATGATTCCATCAAGCACCTATAATGGGAATTGATCACCAATAATCTTGACTATATGAGACAATTGATGGAGGAGTCAAAGGTAATATCTCAAAAAACTTAAGGTTTTATATGTTTGGCTTGCTTTTGGTTTAGGTTATACCCAGTGGGAATCACAGTGCAGCGGTATCCAGTCAGAGACATCATTCTCCAGAACTATCACATACCTGCTGGGGTGAGTGTTCAGACTGCAACTCTGACTTTTTCTGTTAGTGTCTTCCATGCATTCACATAGACACTGATATACTCACATTCAGGTCTACATCTCAGATGTGTCTAACATGTGTTTGGTGGTAAATTCTCCATCAGACTTTAGTCCAGGCCTGTGTTTACTCAATGGGGAGGAGTGCAAAGGTATTTGAAGACCCACTGCGCTTTGACCCTGGCCGGTGGAGCAGAGAAGAGGGCCAAAGGGGAGAAACTGCAGGATTTCGCTCCCTGGCGTTTGGTTTCGGGGCGAGGCAGTGCGTCGGGAGGAGGATTGCTGAGAACGAGATGCAGCTTTTACTCATGCATGTGAGTGACAGCAGACGAGGGAAGGGGAAAGAAAGAAAACAAGTGCTGGGATGGGATGATAGTAAAAGGACATGATGCAAGATGAAAAGAAGAGCTGTAAATGCTGGAGCTGAGTTATAAGGCTGGAAAGGCAGACACAAGATTTGACACTCTGCTGAGCATTATTCTGAACCTTGACTTAAATATAAGTAAAGATACCACAAAGTAAAAACAGAAGTAAAAGCTGTGTGTTTAAAAATTCACTCAGAGCGTTATAAGTAACTGTTTTACAGAAAATCAGCTCCTGTGAATTATTAATACTGATGCCTAAATCCATTCGCACCATTTTATAATACTGGTTAAGGTGAAGATATTTTTAGCTGGATTATTAACAAGTAGGCAGCTAAGTCCATTGGTTATGGACACAAGGGCCCAATGATCAATGGGAGGAGACAAACACACAATTGTAGAATTCAACACTATAATTATGTTTTGGAGGGAATATGTTTCATGCATGTTTATGCAATGAATGAGTAAAGCTGTGAAGTGTGAGGTAAAATTTATTTCCCACTAATTATAACATACCAGAAACAGGAATGGGAAATGTAAATACAAAATATTTAAAGTACAACAAAATATACACCATTTTGAGCAGATACACTTATTTCTATCCCACCCCTCACTGAAGCTTGATTTTAATCCCTGTAAATGTCTCTGCTCCCTCTCCTCATCTTTTTCTTGATGCTTCCATCACCTCCTCCCCCTCCCTGCCTCCATCCTACCCTCTTCTCCCTCCTCCCTCTCTGCATGTCTAGATCCTGCTGAGCTTCCATCTCAGCGTGCTGTCCTCAGAGGACCTCCAAACCATAGTCACCCTCATCCTCCAGCCCGAGACTCCGCCGAGGATCACTTTCAGCAAGCTCTGACACACACATGCACAGAGGAGAGAGTCATGCTGTCATCATTTGACAAGTGTAATCGCGTAGCTTAGCGTGCTTTAATTATTTATTTCTGATTATTCCTAATAAAGGTTACTGAGCTTTTTAAGAGTCCTTATACACTTTGCATTTGACACTGAAATAAATAAAGATAAACTGTATCCACTGTTGTATTTTCATGATGACTAAGGCAGCTTCTAAATGCAGCATTAACGTCTACGTCCATCAGGTGGCAGTAAAACTCACACCAACTCATTCATTCACATTTGTAGCCGGTCCCTCCTCACCTTTCACTTGTTACCTGCTTGAGGAGGGGTTCGACAGGTTGGTAACTTACCTTGTAAAAATTAAAACTTTGCAGCATAACGCAAACGGACTGTTGGGCCAAGTAAATACTTAATTCTGCTTATCAGTACTTGCTTTTGTATCCTTCTGTTATGGAATTAGCTGCTAGACTGTTTGTTTTTTTGTTTTGTTTAGCTGGAAATCTTTCTTGCTTATTATTTCCGTCGCTCCGCCTGATAGTGATCGCTCTGTGTGTCCCTTTTTCTGGAACTCACACACTAAAAAGTAGTCGATGTAGGTGTCACGTTTTAGGTACCAAGTTTTCATAAAAACACGATTGTTTGGGTATTCTCATATTAGTAGTGTTGCAAATGTAGTTTTAATTTTGGTGTCCGTGCGTAAAATTGATCTTTACTCCTTCTGATAAGTGCAGTATCTAGATCATACAGGGTGTGTGCTTTGCACGTCAGATGGCTGCAGGGGTAAATTTTCAGCAGTCAACTCAGGGGCAAAGTTCTGTTTGTCCTCTGGCTAACGATTTACACCCCCCTGTCAACCATGCGTGACCGTGCATAGAAACAGCTCTGCAGAACGCCACTCCACGCAGACGCAAAGTGTTTCTTAAGTGGATACCACGTCTCCTCTGCGCGTTACCTCATTTGTCAAAGTCTTACACTTCACAAACAGCCCTTATCGATCCCACAGTTTTCTAATAGCTGCTGTTCTGCGTAAACACTAAGAAAAACAAACGCTTTTTGCCGTCAACATCCTCAAGCACCAATACATCCCTTTAATTATTTGCGAGCAAGAAGGGCTCCACTGTCTACTCTGAGAGATCACTCTTTGTAAAAGATTTACATGCCGTGTAATGATGGTTAATTATTTTATTGCTCCAAATAGATCAGTTGTAGTGCATTATTAAGAATCAAATTTGGATTGTGGTTGGTGTTTATTATTTATTGTTTGAATCCATCAGTAAATAATTTACCTGCTATTAATAAAAATATTTTGACATACTGACATAATTGGAAATGTTCAGAATATGCATCACTGAGTTCAGGTTATCAACCTCCAGCTGCAACTAATGTCTGTTTTTGTTACTGACCTACTTGTTAAGCCAAACTGTTTTGAAATGTTCTAAAAATGTTCGAAAATATGTAGAAAATTTTTCCCAATATCTTGATATTTCTAGTTTTGTCCAGACAGTAGTCCAAACCAGAAGCTAATTAGTTTACAGCAACCACTGGAAGAACCAGAGGGGAGCATTTATTTAGCACTTTAATTAAATAAGTGATAAGTTATTGTTGATCATTTTTCTGCCAATAATATATTACCATTTCATACCAATACGTAACATGAGTAGAGATATTTGGCTTGGGGTTCACATTTTGAGGTCAAGGGTTAGGGTTATATAATTTGCAAGCACATGTGACCCTTTGTACTGTAGTGTACCCTGATGGTTTACTGGTCTATTGACAAAGATTTTCCATTTTTAGCATCATTTTTAGCCAGGTCACACTGGCTCTCCTATGCTAATTCAGCCCAATCACATAACTGTTGCATGCTGTGGACCCAGTCCAGATGGTGTGAGTGGGAGGAGAGCTAGATGAGGGGGAAGCAGAGGGGAAACTGAAAAATGAATGAAAGCAACATGAACAGGCTTGTTCAGGTGACACAGGACCAGTTCACAACGTTAGTGCGTTAAAGGACAAAGAAGAGGAAATTTGTAAAAAAAAAAACCAACATAAAAACAAAACAAACGGAGACAGGAGAAAGGATAGGACAGTGGAGCAGTGGGTTTGGATCCATAATGGAAGGGTTACTCAACATGGGTAAGCAGATTCATAGACTCTCATGCAGCTTTAGCTTGATTTACAATTCAAAAATGAAAACTTACTGATTGTTCTACACTTACTGCCACTCCAATAAGGACACACACTCAGCTATTCATTAATACAAATATCAAATCAGCCAATCACATGGCGGCAACTCAGTACATTTAGAAACACAATGCTTTATTAATCGCAAGTAACTCAAAGAACCACTGGTTACAACCAAGGTATGCAGAAGAGCATCTCTGAATGCACAGCACGTAGAACCTTGAAGCAGATGGGCTACAGCAGCAGAAGACCACACTAGGTGCCACTCCTGTCAGCTAAGATCAGAAAACTGAGGCTACAGTTCACACTCACCAAAACTGGACAATAGAAGATTGGAAAATGATTTCTGGTCTAACATTTAGATGGTAGGGTCAGCCAGGAAAAACTGTGTGTGATTTATGAGGTATATCATAATGGCTAAATCTATTTTTTTTTGGAATATCAGTGATTGTGCAGTATCACATTTTTGCATTATGCCCTTTTTAACTTGTACAACAGATAATAGATATTGCCCTGCTGTGTCATCTGTCAAATGCTTTTGAACTTTACTGCCTCCACAGCTGGATAAATAGCACTCTTACCATGGGTTCACTGATCGACTGCACACACTGTGTAAATATGACCAACTCCAGAGCATTCCTGATATATTGGGGCCACGCCCATCACTGGTTTTAATTTTCTTATCTGACGTGAAGCTTCAGTGTTAACTGATACTTTGCAACTTTGGTGTCTTTGACCTAATGTCTGCTTTATTTATAGTCCACCTTCCAGTAACAGGTATCTGTGTGTGTGTGTACATTTGTCTGCATGTTTGCTTTGCAGGTGTGTGTATTGAATGTGTGTGTTTCCATGTGTACTGTCTGGGATGTGTCAGGAGAGGATCTCAGTGGGGAATGTAATGATGTGTGCAGCAGTGCGGCAGAACTGGGTCACAGGGAGGTGGCGAGGAGAGAAATAGAAAACACAGACATTGAATCCACAGGATAGACGAGTTTTGCAAGTTCACATTATTCTGCAAAACCATCATTACCCATTTTCATCGGGGAATTTCCTTTGCAGACTACAAGCTGTGTCCTCGCATGTTTCTGCTCATCCATTCATTGCACAGGCCTGATGCGCAATTTAAAAAACTGCAGACATGCTTAAGACAGTTGCAAAACAAACATCCTTGTAAAATTTATCCCTTTTGTCGCCTTTCATCATTCTTTCTTCTGTTGTCTTTTCTTTCTTTGTCCTCACCTCTTCACACAAACCCTGTCAGACTCAGCTCTCATCTTCACGGGTTCTAGTCTCTTGTCCTTGTGGTGGCTGAAATTGCAGGCTTGACTGACTGTGACATCCTTTAAAATGGATTCCATTGTACTGGCTGAAAGTCCTTAGTCAGGTACCACAATGCTCTGGATGAAAGGCATGGGCTCCATTTCCTGGTTATTAGTGCTCTCAGCCCATAAACTGTATATAGAAGATGAAGGTAGCCAGTGTGCCATCACCCATGTTTTTGAAACGTCCTGTTTTGAAGATCTGAGTTTGTTATTATGGCCTTTGCCATGTTTTTTATTTTTATTTTTTGGTTAGCAATGTCCAGCCCTAAACTGTAGGTGCTGCCCCTCATTTCTTATATTTTGCTAGGAAAGTGGGGAAAAGGTGCAGTGGTCTATTGAAACATTCAAACATACATGGAAATACAGTATATAAGGCAACAACATAGTGTCTGCAATTCTAACACGCTTGAAAGTCAGTATTTCTTATACTCACCTTTATTCTTCAGCACAGCCTGAACTCTGTTAGGCAGCTTTCTGGTAATTTCTCAAAGAAGTCTTCAGGATCAGTTCTCCAGGCTTCTTGAAGGACATTCAGAACTCTTCTTTGGATGTTGGCTGCCTTTTGTTCTGTTCTCTGTAAAGATGATCCCACACTGCATCAATAATGCTGAGGTGTAGGCTCTGGGGAGGCCAATCCATCACTGATAGTGTTCCATTGTGTGTTTTTCTATCCAGGTATGTTTTTACTGCATTGGCAGTGTGTTTGGGATCATTGTCATGCTGAAAAATAAAGCTGTTACCAATTGGATGCTTTCCAGATGGTATTGCATAGTAGATCAAAATGTGACGTTACTTTTCTGCGTTCCACATTGATTTTGTCAATTTTAACAAGATCTCCAACACCAAGAGATGCAGCCCCAAACCATGACAGAGCCTCCACCGTGTTTTACAGATGAGTGTAGACACTCATTGTTGTACCTTTCTCCCGGCCTCCTCTTTACATACAACAATTTGAGCCAAAAGTTTCAAATTTGGATTCATCACTCCATCAGACCCGTTGCCACTGATTTTCATACCTCAGCCTTTTCTATCTCTTTCCCTTCCTTAAGAATGACTTCTTGACAGCCACCCTTCCACTGAGGCCATTTCTGATGATGCTTCACTAAACAGTAGATGGATCAACTGAAGGACCAGATGCGTGACTCAGGTCCCACGTCCATGTTATGAGTATTACTAAAGAACATCATCAGCTTAAATTCAAGTCGCTGAGTCCTTGTAGAAGCAGCCATAATGAAACACATCTGGGGACTTATTTGAGGAGTTATTTTGAAGCCTGATGTGGTGAAGTGACTGAGAAAGGGTGCTAAAAGGCTTTACCTACTTATATCCTACCAGTATGAGAAGTAGGTTTGCATGTATAGAATATCCAGTCAGCTCTGATTAAAAAAAAAGTTTGCTTGCTTGCCACACACAAATACAGTTTTAAAAGCATTCTTATGAGAGGTATACTTCTCTCAGCAGTTTTACTGTTAGAGAACGCTCTCTAGATTTCAGTTCAAAATTCTTACAGTGCCATGTCTCTCTTTCGTTTATGTCTCTCATAATGTCTCTGTTGCTACCCATGACCTAATCTAGCTGTGACCATGGATACCATATTCTGTCCTGCACCAGTCTAGCATAGTCCATCACTATATACTGAGCCACAATACTGCAAACTACCCAGTTCAGCCTGCACTTACTGTCCTCTATAACCTCTGAAAAACATGGAATGATTACCTCATCATTTGTTGTTATAGACCTTCCTCTATATGAAATAACCAGGGAACTTCAGCAGCACATCATGCACAGATCCACTTCCTGGTTAAAAAAGTCTATTAAGAATTAGGACAGTACATGTAAGCTGCAAATTTCCAGTTAATCAAATTTCACTTGCTGAGTAGTCTTTTACCTTTGAAAATGATCTCTCTTCTTCTCCCGTCCTTTCTTTCTTACAGCTTTCTTCACCTCTCCAAATTACCTGCTACTTCAAAAAAAAAAAACCTTCATTCATGCTTGTTCTTTTCAGTAGAGTTAGCTACATGCTGAACTACTGTGACCACAATGTTACTGACACATGCATGCATGGATGTATGACAGAGATGAGAAAGCTGTGTGCAGGTGGGGCCATGTAGTAACTTAACTGTCTCTGTGGCACAAGCTGCAGGACATGAAAAATTAAGTCCCATGACAGTATTTTGTATTAAACTGCCAACCAAATTCAACTACTCACTGGACTGAAGGTTTGAAAACAGTTCAGGACAGTTCTATAACCTCTGAGTACACCTACTTATATAGCATCTTTCAATTTGAGCACTTTCTACTATTACTCTCGTTCACCTAATCATACAAACACATTCATACAGTGCTTTTATCTATAACTAGCACTTTTATCTAATAGTCACACACACACACACACACACACACACACACACACACACACACACACACAGAGATGCATCAGGAGAAACTCGAGGTTCAGTAGGAGCTGGGGATCAGTCCACCAACCTTCTGATTGGTAGATGAGCCACCGTAAATAGTTAAATAGTAATCTACAACATCATACATCAAAGTTTTCTTTTAAAATTGGTGTAATTAATATGTTTATAACAACAGATCAAATGAAAGGGGACACTCATCATTATGAAACTGTAGATTAGTTCTCTGGTTTCCCTCAGATCGATAAAGGATTGCAGCATTTTCGGCTCGTTGCATTGGTTTTAATGCCCGTAACTTTAGTCTTTTGGTTCACTCTCTCAACTCTTGCAGTTTCTTTTCCAGCAGCAGAAGCAGCGGCAGCTGTCAGACTGCCAGATGCTTCTCTCCGGATTTGTCAGAAAGCAAAAACAGAGCTAAAAAGAGAATAAACATTAAACTTGGATCAGCTTTGTCGAGTGTACAGAGCTGCACATGAATGCTAATGTTCCTGGAACACTTTTGCCATAACAGCTTTATAGCTCAAAATATCACCATTACTGAATTACTGAACTGTTATTGCTGATATGTGGTTTTTGCTCTTCCATCCACTCCTTTGCCATTTGCTACTGGAGGATTTGTTTTTATTATGCTTTACACACTGACAGTCTGGATAACAACAGAAATGCAGCTGCAGTCTCCTTTCAGTCTCAGTGCCTCTTCTTAAAAATAAATACTGTATCCAGTAGCGAGAAAGAGAATACTTTATTAAACTGTATGCATCTTCCTTTCAATTGCATGAAAAACAGCCGGCCTTAAATTAAATGGTTGCCACTAGCTTGAAATGTCAGCATTAATACCTTTATATTATTACCTCTCATATTATCAGCCATCATCTCTGCTTTCAAATGACATTTTAGTGCTTGTCAAAGTATAGTGTATCTGCATGGCAGCTGCGTATTGTTTTCATATTAGTGACTCATAAGATGGGTGAATGCCAGCATGTAAACCTGTGTGACCCCTGCTGGTGGCAGCTAATGTCAGGTCAGTGTCTATTGCGTTTTACGTGAGCATATTCTGTGTGCTTACTCTGCTCCCTCCTTCTTAACACACAGCAGAAGTGTTGTTCCTCTTCATCATTAAAACTGAAGTCACATGCTTTGTTCAGTCGGAGGTGTTCACTTCATTTGTTTTTCACAGGTGCAGTTGGCAGTAGAGTTTCGTACTTAACTTCACCCCACTGACAGCATTTCTCTGTCTCTACAGCTCGCATCAGGCGCTACTCCGATGTGATGACTCTGCCGGACTCTTTCATCCAGCGCCAGCAGCTCGACGCCAGCATGGCTGACACCTTTCTCGAGCATCTCTGTCTCCTGGACATCAACCAAGAGCCAATCACAGCGCGCAACACCAGCATAATCTGCACCATCGGTGAGTGTGACTGATAGTGAGTCTCAGTTTCAAGTTTGTTGTCTAACAACTGTTATGCGTCATCGTTGGCTCCCTGTCAGAAAGCCAAGCTCCTGGAGGGGGGGTGGGTGGTCTTCAGCGTGTTGGCAGGGCTTCTTGGCTGATGCACTTTGAAGCTTTTGCTGCCCAGAACAGATGAAAAATAATTAGAAGGAAATACATTATACAAAATGCTTCTTAGTCATCCAGAGCTCTGACTTTCCAGATGATGTTTTGATTCCTCGTGAGGGCAGGTGTTTGTTTACTGCTTGCTGAAGGATTTGCAATTAAGTGATAAAGTAACAGGAAGGTGGGCAGACAAAGTTCATTTTAATGTCTCTCTGTAACTAACAATCATCTCCATCATAAATGAAATTAACAATTAATACAATTATTAATAAAATATGAAGAAAGGAAAATTTTGTCTTAACTGTCCAAAACCCAAAGATTAGGATCTTTGGGTTTTGGACACTGTGGTAGGCCACAGTAAACAAATAAAATCATTTTGGGGGCATAGATGTGATGAATGAACATTTGATTATTAAAAATGACATTTTTGTTTGTTTGTTTGTTTGTTTGCTCTTTTTTCTCTCAGGTCCTGCATCTCGATCGGTCCCCAAACTTCAAGAGATGGTCAAGGCTGGAATGAATATTGCCCGTCTTAATTTCTCTCATGGATCACATGAAGTATGTACAGTATACAGTACACACTGATCAGCCACAATATTAAAACTGCCTGCTTAATGTTGTGGAGGTCCTCATGCTACCAAAATACCTTTTGATCCATCGGGGCATGAAGACACTGGGAGACTGGCAGCTAATCCTGTGGGTCCTGTGGGTTGCAGGGCGGGATTTACATGACTTGTTCTGATGCATCCCACAGAGGCTCAGTCAGACTGGACTCTGGGGAGTTTAGAGACTTTATGGTCTTTGTTTCTTGTGTTCCGTGAGCTGTTCCTGAGTAGCTGGGATGTGTGAATGCCATCTGCAACAATGTTTAGGATGGTGGCTTGTGAGGAAGTAAACGCCAGCACCCAAAGCTTTCCCAGCAGAACATACGATGATAATCCATGTGATTCATTTCACCTGCTATTGGTTTTAATGTTGTGGCTGATTTGTGTACATACACATGCCTTGATTTTCCACTCAGCCAGGTATTGATTCTCTGTCTGTGTCTTTCAGTATCATGGTGAAACCATCAAGAACATCAGAGAGGCGGTGGAGACAATAACCTCTGACCCATTGTACTATCGACCCGTTGCCATCGCTTTGGATACAAAGGGCCCAGAGATCCGCACCGGATTAGTTGAAGGGGTAAACATGCTTTGCTTTATCTATCAAGCAGTCTTATCCTAATCAAACAGTCACATGCAGTCAGGTGTAAGAGGTGCAGAAAATATGCCGACTCATTGGTGCGGCGCATCATTTGTTACAGGTTGCTACTTTTCTTGGAAAAACAACAGCTGTGGGCGTGTGCTCATCTGCCTTTTCATCATCGTCTTATTGTGTTGTTCATCGCATTGCTGTTGCCTGCTGTCTGCTTTGCTGAACAAATAACTTCAGGCTGCTGGAAACCTCTTCGTGCCTTGATTAGCTTCAAAAATGCTCTGCATGGCATTTGATCTGAGTCTGAGTACTCTAATTGGAAGATGCACTTGAGTTACTAAACATATGCTGTATATAACTGTTTTTATTAAACATTTAGTTTTTTAACAGACAAGAGATTTACATTATACAGTATTATAAAGTTGTACTGACATCAGGAGACATCATCAGTTGTTTAACTCTGAATGTATGTAATTACAAGCAATCAATAATTATTATGAAGATATTGGAAGAGAGATGGTGTATCGTGGCACTTAAAAGTGTAGGTCTTTCCTGCAGAGAAATTGCAAAGAGAGTCAATGAGTACAGTCTCCTTCACCATCAAAAGGCATTCAGAAACTGGGGGAAACTCTGACAGGAAGAGGTCTGGCAGAGGCAAAGCCACAACAGAATCAGAAGACAAGTTTCTGAGAGTCAGCAGCTTGCATGATAGGCAGCTCACAGAACCACAGCTTCAAGCACAGCGTAATAGTGGTTGTAGTAAGCAAGTCCCAGTTTCAACTGTAAAGAGAAGACTTCAAGTTGCAGGTTTGGCAGGTTGAGTTGCAGCAAGAAAGCCACTGTTAAGATGTCAGACTAAGACTCATCCTCTGTCACACAACCCTCCGCACATCCTACTTCACTGCATCCATGAACCTTCTCTGTGGGCTCCCTCTTTTCCTCCTGCCTGGCAGCTCCATATTCCACACGCTTTGTCCATTATATACACTGTCCCTTCTCTACACATGTCCAAAGCATCCCTGCCCTTCCTCTCTAATTTTGACTCCAAATTGCTCAACCTGAAATACCCGTCTGTATTTTTGTATACTTATGATGTATTTCTGTGACTTTTTTTAACTCAGTAGTCTCATGTTTTCATCATTACTGGTACCAGAACCACTCATTACAAGGATTATCAACACACAAGCTTTTTGTAACACAGCAAGCCTTTTAATCAATCGGTTGTGGGTTTCACAGTCAGCTTTTTCTTTTCTGTTTTTCTTTTTTGCAACAGCAAGCAGAGATCCTGTATCTCAGAAAAATCAGTATGCTAGAAATGACAAGACTGCTGTATGTTTGCTTAGAATAATAGCAGTAATTGGACATTTTGTGCTTCACGTCTGTGTTTACACAGAAAGTGGAAGAAGAGGTGGAGCTGGTGAAGGGCAGCCATGTGCGTGTGGTGACAGCAGAGAGTGACAAAGACAAGACAGATGGAAAGATTATCTGGGTGGACTATCCCAACCTGCCCAAAGTCCTCAAGAAGGGAGGAAAGATCTACATTGATGATGGCCTCATTGGACTCAGAGTATTAGAAATAGGTGATATCATGACGCAAATTTTAGCATGTCTGTTTTACTGCTGTCGTTGAAACATCAGAAAACTAAATATTAGACTTTATGCTGCCACACCGGTGACAGCTGTGGCCAGAGGCATTATGTTTTTGGTTTGTCTCTCTTATTATTATATTATATTTTTAATTTATTTCTTTAAATTTGGCAACAGTCCCTGTGGCCTCTCAAAACACGTGTTTGGCCATAAAGCGAGAATTCATACGCTAATTATGAATTTCATTCAAATGTCTAATTAGAATGACTTTAGGGTCTCAACACCACTGTGACACCCTACAGTACATTCTAACACACATTTCTGGCTATTCTTCCACTCAGAAACAGAGACAGAGATCATATACTAGATGTTCATGTCCCTCTCAAAAACCACAGCCATAACCCACAGTTTGAGAACCATTGACTCCTTTTTTTTTTTTACAGAATTAGAGTGCTGTGTGTGAACATTAGGTGTGAAATATATTGTTTTCCATGCCATGCAAGGTGGTAATTTCAATTTTTAATCTGCAGCAACTTTGCTTTTGAAGAAATAAATGCATTCTTATATACTGTATATGGATACAAACATGTACATACAGTAGGCCTATAAACCTACTTTCCTGCATACACAAATATTAATTGTAATTCTTTCTATAGATTCCTGAGTTCCATTATTATATATTACTTCTCATTCATTTTCCATATTATCCAATCATTGCTCAATTTCCTGTGCCCTGCCTTGGGTTACCAAATGTTTTTATAGTGCCAATGCACCACTCTATTTGTGAGTTCCTTAACCAAATCTGCATCTCCAACAACTGTCTTGTGCGGTCTCCTCAGGTTCTGACTGGGTGGACACAGTGGTGGAATCAGGCGGCGTGCTCTGCAGTCGTAAAGGTGTTAACCTTCCCGGCTGCGACCTAATCGGCATGCAGGCGGTCAGCGAGCGGGACGAGGCTGACCTGAGGTTCGGCGTGGCACAGGGTGTTGACATGGTGTTCGCCAGCTTCATTCGCTCGGCCCAGGACGTCAAAGATGTACGTCGGGCTCTGGGGCCACACGGACGAGAAATCAAAGTGATCAGCAAGGTGGAAAGTCGGCAAGGAGTTCAAAAGTGAGTCAAGGAAAATGCTTTCCAATAAAGACCATTTCTGCAGAGTTATTTTTAGCAACACAGGCGCTCCCGGCAGTGAGTCTTTCATAATAAGGCTTTGACAGGTCTTTTAAATCCACCACTGATGTGCTCTGCCGCTCCTGTGGACAGCCAACTGTCAGTGAAGGAGAAACATATGTCAGCTCTGGATTTTACACATCTATGATAGGCATGATCTCTGTGGCTGTTCACGTGAGTTATGGCAGCCAATTAATATATCTGACACAATTTATTTCCCTGCCTTCTTACCTCCATTACTTATCTCATGCTTTGTCCTGCTGTTCCCCGGCTGCTGACAGTGTTTAACTGCAGCTTTAATGGAATGGGATTTTTATATTGGATCATAAAGATTAATTCTTAACAACTGTGAGGCTGTGTGTGAATATTTGATGTTTAAAGTCCTGTTTATATGTCCTGCAGCTGTTTCTTTTTTTCTTAAATATGCATCAGCGTCACAGCTTCCTGCTTTTTCTCACTTTCTTTGTTTGTTACTCACACAGGCGTTTGGATTTCATCCAGATGATTTAGGATTTAAATTACAATTTTACGCTATCCTCAATATCTTTTGAAGATCTAAAACCAGTGCAAAAAAAAATCTGTAATTGAAGACCTAGATTTTGGATAATGTGTAGAATCTCTTCCTCATTCCTCCTTTTGTGCTCTTTTCCAACTCTCTTCTTCATCCCACTCCTTCCCCTAATATGTCTGTCAGTTTTGAGGAGATCCTGGCTGAGAGCGACGGCGTGATGGTTGCCAGAGGCGACCTGGGGATTGAGATCCCTGCGGAGAAAGTCTTCATCGCCCAGAAGATGATGATTGGGCGATGCAACTCTGCTGGGAAGCCTGTCATCTGTGCCACGCAGGTCAGAGATGAGCATGTACACACACAGAGAAAAACACACACAGAAAAAGGATATAAAAATGATCAAATATTCAAATTAAGACTCTTAAGCTCAGTTGTAGTCAGTCAAATTTCAAATGGTTCCAACTGCCATTTTAGCCTTACACTCCTGCATAATGTCACTTGTCCAGTGAATTCATTTTCAGAGATGTACACATTCCCTCTCTTTCACACCCCTCTCCTTTTACACACATACACACACATGCATGCACACTCCTGCAGCCATGTTGAGTCACAGTGCTGTACTTTGTTTATGCTACAGCTCTTGACTCGGAGTGACAGTGTTATAGCAGGTTTGCTACTCCAGACCTGAGCCCACAAATGACACCCACACGCATGCACTAATCAGCATTAGCTGGAGCTGCTTAACTAAAAATGCAGTCTCACAGGCGATGCTGCAAGCTATCTCATTTTCCAACTGTCAGCCTCGCTTATTGACTCATAACACTGAGTCTCCAGCATACCAATAACAATCTCGCTAAGTCATAGTCACCTGCGTCAGCCTAAACAATCTCTCATTACACCTACTCTATCGTTTATCCATCTACAAAGCCATTACCTCCTCTCTTTGTGCTCTCCCATATCACTTTGTCATACTGGACAAAAATTGACACACACATACTCAGAGTGACTCATTTTTGATGGACTCATTGATAAAATCCATTTATAGTATCTTATAGAGACACTCTGGTTATAGCTGAAATGTATCGTGTGTGTCTTTTTGTATTTCTGTGTGTTTGCAGATGCTTGAGAGCATGGTGGCCCACCCACGGCCAACTAGAGCAGAGAGCAGTGACGTTGCCAACGCTGTGCTGGATGGAGCTGACTGTGTAATGCTATCTGGAGAAACCGCCAAGGGACTGTTTCCTGTGGAAGCAGTGGCAATGATGCATTCGGTGTGTGTTTCTGTGTGAATGTGATGTGTGTTCTATTCCATCTGACTTAGTGACCTCTGATAATGCTCTAACCCTCTGCCTGCCCCTCTCTCTGTCTCTGTCGCTCTATCTCAGATCTGCAGGGAGGCAGAGGCGGCCATTTTCCACCAGCAGCTGTTTGAGGAGTTGCGCCGCCTCACTCCTCTCTCCTCTGATCCTACGGAGGTCACCGCAATTGGAGCTGTGGAGTCTTCCTTCAAATGCTGTGCTGGGGCAATTATAGTCCTCACCATCACTGGCAGGTTGGTATACCGACTTATAAGAGTTTCAGAGCTGGATCATTGTGCTAAACCCTGGATCAATGCTACTTTTTCAGTTTGGGACAGCACTAATATTTTGAGCATTAGATATATACAGTCTCTGTCATGATATGCCACAAGTCAAAGTTTTGTGTGAATTTGCATGCCATGTTCTTTAATGAGACCAGAACCTTCATGAAACCTTTACAGTTTGCCTTCCAGCATGTTTCTTACCAAGTCAGTCAGGACCACTATAGTCAAATAAGTGTATTGTTTCCATCTGTTCTGGAAGAGCAGCAGCAAGGCCCAGTGCAGCACAGAACAGGAGATCAGTGATGAAGCCAGAAATGGCAATAAAGGAAGAGCTGTGGTAGAGGTGGGTTGCAAAGTAGCTCACAGATGTGAAGCTGCTATGGGGAGGCTAAAGGAATGTAAAGAGTGCACTCTATATGAGATTTACTGGTTATTTGCAGAAGAGCATCAGTTAGTGTGGCCTGATACTGAGATCAGCTGATCTACCAGGACTGTAGCTGAACTTGATTTTGTGTTCTGTTAGTTTAATAGAGAGATGTTGGTAGGTGGCTATACTGCCATATTGCTTTTTATCCAGTCCCATTGCAGTGCTTAGCTAACTGGGTCTTGACTTAGATTAGGTTTGGATAACCATTTGAAAATAATTAACATAAATAAATGATCATTATTTGGGTAGCATGGTGGTGCTGTGGTTAAAACTGCTGCCTCACAGCAAGAAGGTGTTTGAATCCAGCCTGGGCCTCCCTGTGCCTGCAGTTCAAAGACATTCCTGTTAGGTTAACTGGTGATCCTAAATTGTGTGAATGTGAGAGTAAAATGCTGGCTGTCTCTCTGTGGTAGCCGTGCAACGGACTGGAGATTTAACCAGACTGTTTCCCACCTCTCGCCCCACAACAGCTGGGCTAGACTCCAGCCCTCCTGCAACTCTGAATTGGATAAGAGGAAGAACACAGGTGGCTATTATGTTATTTAGAATAGTTAAGTTTGGTTTAAGGTGCATTATCTGAAACTAATGTTAATTCTCAAATACGGTGCTGTGTATACAATCAAATGCATGCACTGTAGACTTATACTCATTTCTGTGTTAGACTTCACAGGTGCTAGAAATACAGTTTATTTGTCCCTCTGCAAACAAACATTCAGTATAGACTCTTTAAAGGTTGCAGCTACAGATGTTTGTCTCTTATCCCGAAGGTCCAGGCTGAATATTGCAGTAATGTTCGCTGCTTGTGCATCCTCTGGGTGGAGTTTTATGTTGCTTTATTGTGCTCTCTATGTGTTTTTGTGTATTTTGTGATGTGTTATATATATTCTTCTACCACAACAAGGATTCATCTTCTCATACAAATTAAATGCGCACACAAGAGGACATACACATATATACCTCCTGTTACCAAAAAGTAGTGACATTACGTCTAATTGAAAACTGTACAATAATGACAACATATAAGATATTAGAACCAAGAATTTTGACTATTGCTAAAAATAAATAAATAAAAGGATTATGTCTGCAACATGTTTAAAAAATGTCAGGCCAGAAGATGTACATAAACACAGTGTGTACATGTGGGTGACAATCAAAAGCAAAAGCTTGTATAAATGAGTGAAGGTTTCTGCACATGTGCACTGCACTTAATATCCTACTGAGTTCTGGGTGTTAAGCTGCTGAGTAAGTGGAGATTTCACTTTAAGATGTGAAGAGGAAGAAGTCTAAATGACCTTGAAAGAGGGTTTAATAACGGGGCATGGATGACAGCAGCTTCAGTCATAAAAGGTGAGTTATTATTATCTTTGGAAAAAGCATCAGATATGCAGGAATAGGATGATGTTTTGAAGAATAGAGTTCATGCCTTGGAGTAGAGGTCAGGGCCCTGTATTAGGAGCACTGAAGCTGCTTTAGTTTTTCCCTCAGTATGAAAGTGTTGTCAGTGCGTGCCATCACTGATAATTTATTCTCCATCCTCAACTTTGCACTTCTTCTCTGCAGGTCGGCTCATCTTCTGTCCAGGTACCGCCCTCGCTGTCCGATCGTTGCAGTCACCAGAAGCCCGCAGGTACACTCTGCTTCTGCGAACCAAAACCTTTATTTTTGTACTGACACCTTGTGCATTTGTCTTGCCATAAACACAGCTTAGATGACAATAATTCACACTTTTCAAAAGTGAGCAATGCGTGATGTCTGCTCTCACTGTATGTCGTGGTAAATTGCGCCAGTGTTGTCAGATTGGTATCACCAATCTAGGGTATTTATTACTGAGTGTATTACTGTTTTATAGAGTTGTTTTATGCAGTTGTCCTGTTCTGACACTGGCAATCAAAATGTGACACACAGTCTTTTAAAAGGACTCATGGCTACCTATAATGTTAAAGCAATAATCAGTAAATCTGTATAGAAATCAGTGAATATCAGAGTTAGCTTTGAAGGAGCACATAAGAAAGCTCTTATGCTTTTATGCTTAAGCTTTTATGGATTTTTGGACCCCCTTTAAGTTGGCTTTACTGTCCTAGTGTAAGTTTTACTTTCTTCATCTTTATTAAGCTTCAATTCCTATTTTAGTTTTATTTTTTGTGTATTTAGTTCCCTCAGTTTTTCTCTTCGTTCCCTCCTCTCTAAGTATTTCTGTATGTACTGTATGTCTTTGCCCTCCAGTGTTTCCTCGTCTCTGCTTTCATGTTTAATGTGAACCTTCAGAGGCTTGTACTACAAAGCACAGTTTTGGCTTATCCAGGTAACTTCAGGGTCAATCTTGGGTTTTCTGCACTAAGAAGGTGCTTCACTTCTTACCAGGGTAAATCACCATGGTAACTTATGCTATAGACCAAACCCACTCTGGATCAGGTTAGCTTCCAGATTTAGAGATCAACAGGTATGAAATCATTGCCTCCTGACAAAGCACGTCTCTAGATAATAGCGTCACCATTCCTCGGATCTCTGCAGGTAGAGTAGGGTGGTATTAAGCTTTTCAGTGGCATCTAAAGTCTTTATCTTTCCCCAGTGAGCATCAGTAATAAATATAGATTCTTAGATGCATCTTTATTCTTTTTTTCCTGTTCTGTTTTATTGTTCTATAATAAAACTTATTTATTTTTGTTCTATAATATATATTGAATATATTGTTCTACTATATATGATCCTAAAACAGAACACCTACACTGTATTTGCAAACCGCATATCAAATTTGTATACGTAGAATAAGCCTATGTTTGAATTCTATTTTTATATTTAATCTTTACTCTCAAACCCTTAAACAGCACCGAGTCTGCAGCTGAGATAATAAAAACTATCAGGTTATATTCAGAGCGTCAGTTTAAAATCGGCTGGAAGCACCACCATATCACTGATTTTTTTATTTACAGCATGTTTTAAGTACAATATAGATTCTGTGAATACATTTTTTATGGCTTTAATAAAACCACTAAATAAAGTGAATACTACGTCTCACAATTTGGTGATTTAGAAAATGTAAAAAATGTTCTACTTGACAAATCTGCTGCCAAGTCTCTTTTACTCTGCTGGAACTGCAGCTCCTACGACACAGAACACACACCAAGAGTACCTGTTTGATCAAATTAATTTAACTTTGATCTTCCAAGAAACTTAAGTGATTTCCACATGTCCTTTATCAGGCTGGGGAACAGTAACCTTAAATGTTTAAATATATCCAGTTTAAAGCTTCAGAGCTCTAATGTGCAGCCATCACCTTACAGCAGCACTGAGCGAGCACTCAGTGATAAAATAATTAACTGGGATTAAAATGTTTATTTTACCACTCCATGCACTAAATCCCCTGATTAATGATTTGCTGCAGCATTAATCTCTTACCCTTTTTACAACTGCGGCACATTTTGCAGTATATTTTTTATGTTCTTTATATAATTTTTAATCACCATTTGATAACATCTGGTGCTGGTGGCATAGGGATCATTTTCTGTGGAAGAAAAGTCATATGACCACCGAAACACCCCTTTTTGATCAGTTAGATGCTCCTTTAATTTGAACCCCTGCGCATGTGACAGTTTTTCCTCATTGCAATGTTAGGGTAAGTGAATCCAGATAATGGAAAGATACCCGGGGTATGTTGAACTCGCTTCATAGTATACAGCCCAAGCCTCCATATTTAGTATGTGTCTTAAGGATTTTTTCCTGTTTTACTTTGATAGTTCATTTTCTGCGCTGTCTTTTTTCAGTTTTCCTTCCTGTCTGTCTGATTGTCTTGATTGCTTTCATCCAGTATTTTAGCAAGTGAAAAACAACAATGGAAAAACTGAGCAGCCATCTCTTTATTTACTATTTAGAGCTGAACAAGCAAGGGGTACATCTGAGTTACAAAATGAGGATACTAATCTAACCAGTAGCCACAGCTGAAAGTGTATCCTGCTTTATCATTTATTTTACTTTAAATAGAACCATAATTTACTAATTGCACTCTTAACCCATATTAGTTGAGTTTACTAGAAAATCGTGTGGAAACCCGTTGCCTTAAACCATTCTAGTTTTTACACAAAGATGAAACTAAACATGTGCTCTGACTGAGCACTCATACAACATCTTTACCCTTACCCATTCATACAAGCACTTCCATGTGTAACTAAGCTAAGTGCTTTTTATTGTCTAACATTCATACACATTCATACTCTAACGCTTGCATCAGAAAGCAACTTGTGGGTTCAGTATCTTGCCCAAAGATGCTTTTTTTTCCCCTTCAGCTCCTCAGCGGAGATGGACACACTTTTCTTCTCTCCCCAGCCCATCTTTTTTTATCCTGCTTTGCTGCTTAGAGCCTCTCTTCACAAAGCCTCCGAACTAGAATTCATAATTTTGGATCTGGTCAGCTGGTCTCTCAACTCCATTATTTTGATCAAATTTTCACCATGAGGAGATTGGGGAAAGGAGAACCTTATTCCCTCTTATCCAATTGACATTGCCAGCTGGCTACGTTATGGATTCCTGTGTGGGTGGAAGATGATGTGCCTGGCCGTACTGTCGATGGAGGACATACACATTCAGGTTATTGACACTAGGATTTCTCCAAATTGGACCTGGAGACACCTGGCTTGTCGTTACAATTCAGGAAGTCTGGGCAGCTGTTGGGCTGTGGTAAGGCTGCTTATGACGGGTTATGCAGAGAGGTACAGACTCAAACTCAGACTCAGTATATCTGGAGCTGACTGGAGGGATTAGATCTTGGAGAGGTACCTGTTTCTGCACGGCGAAGGATTGAACAAGAGGATTCGGATGATTGGATTGGATTTTTTTTCACCACTGAGAGGTCCCAGAAAGACTAAAGGCCGTCAACAAATTGATCAGTACAGCCTGTACCAAAACAAGTCATAGAATTAGGAATTTGGCTCCCTGGCAGCCTTGGACTGCCACTTATCTCAGTTTTTCTCCTGGATGTTTTGTAAACAGCTGCTCTACGCCCCCACCGTCCTTCTTCTGATCTGTGTTGGACTGATCTCCCTTGACCTAGCTGCTGATGAACTCCACATCTTTTCAGAACTGTTAGCTGAGGAGGGGAGTTTGAGTCAGCCACACAGTAGCCCGACCCTCCCTTACCTCCGCTGGCTCCCTTCAATCCCTGCCCCTCCCCACCCTAGTGCTCCCATGCTATATGCTATGTGCTTACTTTGCAGAGGTTTTGCAACCTCATATTGTGCCCCCAATTATGGGGCAAAATATGAGATGATTTTTTTCCTCACCTGCCCTATTGTTTTGCTTTGTTTCCCTTTCTTAAATGGCAGTGCCTTTTGACGGCAGCAAAGCCACGGAACACTGAACTCTTACTTGTCTCTGTCTTTGGATGAGTGTTCTGAAATGCTGTTACATGTTTTGACATGTAACAACAATAATTTGGTTCTTAATTGATTCTAAATTTATGTACAATGATTTGGTCCTAAATTTATGTACAGCACTTTGGTCAACTGTTGTTGTGTTAAATGTGCTATATAAATAAACTTGACTTGACTTTGGCACACGGTCTGGAGCAGCCAGGAATCAAACTGCCAACCTTCTGATTGGTAGGTGACTTGCTCTACCTCCTGAGCTACAGCCGCCCTAAGCTGTGTTGTTGTTGATATAAATAATAACATTTCCTCTGATGTGATTAATTACCCTTTTGATGTTCAAGTTGTATTGAATGCAACATGTGGCTGGACAAGCGGCTGGACATTGATGTCTCTTATAACATTGTAAACTGAACATTACAAACTTTCTTAAGAAATAAAAGTTGTGGCAGAGCTGTTGCATTGAACTGCATTAGATAATGCAGATTACCAGTCCGGAGCCGTTGAACTTTCATGTTGCAGCAGGACTGAGTTTGAATATGCCTGACACCTTGACTTCAAAAACATGTCTTTAATAATCTCTGCTTAACAAGTTCATTACACTCTATATTTTAGCAGAAAAGTACAGTTAACTAATTTGATTTAGTAATGGGACAGCATTTTTATCAAACATGAAAAAAATAAGTAATGATTACTAAAAAAGTTTAATTACAATTAATATCTGTGTTAAGAGTGTGGACGCTGTGATGTATAAAAGCAGACTTGATACTAATAATAATAACTTAATTTAGGATTCATAAATCAAATGAGAAGTAGGCTCATTTTCTCATAGACTTCTATGCAACTAATGCATTTTGAAATAGGAGGGGTTGCCCCTGCTGGTCATTAAAAAGATTGCAGGTGTAAGGCACGTTCCCACTGGTGGACCTTGAGGCCCTGCCAATCTTTTATATATGGTCTGTGCATTCAATTTACCAGGGTGTGATCAGGGATTTAACAGACTGACAAACTTTTATTGCCATATATAAGAAAATGTAATAAGCAACAAACAATCTGCAGTTATTTGACAAAAATATATGTCAGCTGTAATATACCTAATCTTTTTCCTCTTCCTCAGGTCGCCCGACAGTCTCAGCTGTTGCGAGGCGTGTTTCCTGCCCTCTTCCATCCTCTCCCTGCTCCTGTGTGGGCTGATGATGTGGACAACAGGGTCAACTTTGGCATGGACATTGGTCAGTCTGTGCTCTGTTCAGCCTGCTGCTGGTTCTTATATAATATAAACCATATTACTCACATGCCCTTATCTGTCTAACACCACAGGGAAAGCAAGAGGATTCTTCAAGTCTGGCGACATGGTGATTGTGGTGACAGGCTGGATCCCAGGGTCTGGTCACACCAACATTATGAGGGCAGTGAACGTCCCATAACAGCATGACATTACCAGACTCTAAATCTGACTTCCTCACTGGCCATCCATTAACAGAGCCTTTAAAATCTAATGATGCGCCTAAAACCCAAGAACCAACCCTAAAATTAAACCAATGACCTCTGTCAAAAGCAGCAACAACACTCTTATTTGAACCTGAGGTTATTATGAGGAAACACTTGCTCTAATAGCTGTTCATATGAATGTACTATGACTCCCCTGAAATAAAACTTGACTTTAACATGTTGTTCTACAGTTCTCGTCAGGACACAGGTTTCACTAACTGAGCTGTCCAGCCTCCTGTTTTCATGTTGAAAGTGAAAGTGTTGTCTCTGTGGCTGCCATTGTTGAAGCACATTGGTGCTCTTTACAGAATTTTGAGATAAGGCTTTCATTACTGCCCAGAGTCCCAAGCTTATCTCTGTGCAGCGGCAATTATTTGGCTATTATAAGCAGCACCGGATGATGCAGAGATGACACCCCCCCCCCTTTGTCAACTGAGATGACCCAGATGTCCACATCTGCATATTGCTCTCCCATAAAGTAATTATATCTGTTCCTGTGTGGGTCTTCCTTATGTCTCATAATCCTTTATTTTGTGACATCCTTGTTTCCTCCTCTTTTTTTTTTTTGCCATTTCCTTTTGAGCTTTAATATGCCTGGAATCCTCCTGCAGCAGTTTATGTCTCTCTCGCTCTCTTTCTGCCACTAATAGCCACTTTTACAGAGGCTGACTCACTGTAAATATTTCTGTGGTTAGTCTAATAACAATTTGTCTTTCAAGGACAAATCAAGCAAAGAGTTTCATGTTTATATTTGCAGAAGTCTGCTGTCCTCAAGCCTGCAGAAATAAGAGTGTTTTTCATTGTCTTCATATACATATATTCAGATCAACTGCCAAGTAAAAGTAGTAATATGACAATTCTTTAAAGTACAGACATCAGCTAAATGTATATTTAATCTTTGAAGGCACTAATCTGAACAATATATCGAAAAATTGTAACACCACATAAAAATGAAATAGTCATGTAAAATTCCTTCATTCACTATATTTCTTGACTGAAATTGCCAACAGGATAATCTATAAAGTACCTTATTTAAGAAGGATATCCAATAAACAGCTAACAAACAAGGTCAGTCTTTTTCTAAACAAAACTTAGCAGAGTATTTGAATGCATTTAAAATACTTTAAAGGAAAAAGTACATAAAAAACGGCATTTAAGTAAGCTATCCTATCATCAATTTTATATTGTATGGGCCTCAATATGTCTCTATGGGGCTGGAATTTAGCTACAGACTTATTATTTCCGTTATAAACGGTATAAAGGTTTTATCTGCTTCATTTAGTTTGTAAAACAGCGTTTGTAATGACCTAATCCAACTGTGTCTGATTTTTCCTTTATTTTTCTTTCACTTGTAATCCTTCCATTGTTGATACAAAAAGAAGGCTAGCCCCTTTTCCCTATTTAAATAAAGTTTCATCATCCCTCTTTCCATCACGCGCTCCCTCGCCGCATTGGTGAGAAGGGATGACGCGCATCCTGTACCTGCGAGGGATGCGTGCGTCTCGCGCCGGCTGGGCATGCGGCCTTGGGGGAAGGATGATGGGGATGCGGATGCCATGGCAACAAGCTGATTAGATTCCGACTATTATATAGGCATTTATTTATTTAATATTTCATTTGCACGCGCTAGCTGCGCGCTTCTGTGGACGTGCCAGACCGACCTTTGAGTGTTGAGTCAGAAAAGGAAGTAAATTCAGCTGTAAACTGGACTCCATCTGCTCTGTACAGTCTGCGGAGGACCAAAGCATATTAAAGGCTCAACAAGTTGCTTTATTTTTCTTTAACGAAGGTTTGAAATTCTTGAGAGCGCACCGTTTTACCTTGGAGCGCCTTTTTTCATTTAAACGTAGAGCCTATAATCTGCCCTTGGTGCCACAAGAGGGGAAGGGACACAGCCGTATCCCTGAAGGCTGGACACAATGTCATTGAAAGTCGGTAGAAGTGGGAGTGCATGGCAGCGCCCGCATGTGAGGGAACATGGGATTTGGAGCGTCAGGCTGTGAGAACCTGATCAAGTTAATTCCGGCATCAGTTTTTGCAAAATAGCTTTGTTGTAGAGGAGGTAATCTTCTCTGTGTCTGTCTGAGCGCTCCAGTCGCGGGTAGACGGGTATTTTGATGCGCCTTCCGTCATGGTGAAGGTGTTTTTCAGCACGGATACTGAAAATGACAACGTGTGGCGGACTCAGTGAAAACATGGGCTAGATCTGGGGTAATTTGACTTCTTTCCTCAGCCGTGTTTGTCTCTGTTTTTTCTGTGTGCGTGTTTCTGGTTGCTGTTAATGTGCGTGTCTGTATGAATCAGTGCGCCTCGGAGTGCGAGCGCTCGCGTGTGGCTTTTATGTGCGTCCCTTCTGTCCATTAACAACCCATCCCTCCTAACAGAGTACCGAGTGTCCTTGTCTTTCATCCTCAGATGAATGTTCCCTACTCTGACACCTTAGCGCCCAAAACATCTCTTACATAATGGTATATGTTGAAAGAGGAAGAGACTGGGTAAGCAGTCTGGACATATAGGTTACACAGACAGGACACGGACGGCCAATGAGCGTCGAGCGCTGTTATCTACAATAGACCGGGAATCCGGTGCCAATATGACCGGTGTCGGCGCGTTAAGGGCGACTGATGAGAGGAGAGGGAGGGCCTCCGGCGGAGAGCAGCATTTCAAGGACGAGGAAGGAGGAATGGTACAGAAACATCTGTAAGGACAAACGAGACTCTTTAAGAAAAGAGGGAAAGTAAAGCTGTTGGCATCACACTGGCAGGGGGAGAGATTTTTTTTTTGTCTGGATGGGGCTTTTTCCAAGGGCACTGAGGTAAGGATGGCCACAACCGCGGAGAGAGGGCGGAGGTGTGAGCTTACGACTCCAGGAGAATGACTGGAGACACAGAGCACTTTTCTTTCGCTTTTTCAATTTAACAATCAGAGCGACGTGAAACTCTCACCTATGTAACTTATGTAACCTAGACAGGTCGACGGTACTAAGTAGTTTTTTTTTTCTGAGGGGTGGGTGGGTTACAGGTTATATTGATCCTCCCCCTCACACTCCTCCTGTTCCCTGAATTGGGATGGATGGGGTGGCTGGAGGTGTGGGTACCCCCAGCAGCACCGGGGGGTCCGGGGGTGACAGCCTACCCAGGCGTAACGGAGGGGACTCGAAAAGGCGCAGTAAGGGCAGTCTACCCTCTCCGGGCTACAGGCTGTCCCAGGCCTCACTGGAGGGAGAGAAGGGCTCCTTTGGGGCAGATAGCACTTCCTTGGGTGGACGCGGGCGTCGCCTCTCCATCATGAGCTCCTCTACCAGGGACGGTCTGCCCTTCCGTACAGCAGGCACTCCAACTACCCCGGTTCCCCTGCCGCCCCCTCCTTCCTCCTCTTCTGGCACAACCCATCCTCCTCCGCGATCAGTAGGTTTTGCCGCCTCCCGTGCAGCCCTGGCCTCTACCTCCTCCACCGGGACTGGAGTCATGGTGGTGGCCACCGGCGCAGAGACGACCACCACCACAGCATGCAACACCACTGCAGCAGGAACCCCTGAGATGGTGGGTCAGTCTGGGCTGGGTGGGTTTGGCATGGGGCTGGACGGGGAAGACTACAGCAACTCCAACCAGAGCACCTTCATCCAGAGACAGTTTGGAGCCATGCTTCAGCCTGGGGTCAACAAGTTCAGCCTGCGCATGTTTGGATCCCACAAAGCTGTAGAACAGGAGCAGGAAAGACTGAAATCAGCAGGCGCATGGATCATCCACCCCTACAGTGACTTCAGGTATGGAGCGCTCCCTTGCACACACACACATACCCTCAACAGCAGCTGGCCACACTGATGTTGGTTTGTGAATTAAATGCCACTTGTAGAATATTCAAGATAGATGATGTTTTTTTCTGAGAAATGTAGATCAAAGCAAGTTGAATCTGTGCTCACATTTACAGAGCACACTTGAAGCATAATGATGGACACTTAACTACAGAGAGAAACAGGAACAGGAAAACAGATCATACATTCAGCAGCCTCTTCAGTTATTAACAGGGGAAATGGGGAAGAGGAAAACTGGGAGAGGAGAAAGAAATGCAAGAGGCTAAATTTATATTCCTGGGTGGCACACCCAGGAATGTCATCAGTAGTGCATAGCAAGTTATGTCAGGGTTAGAGGAGAAGATGAAGCTTAAAGTCCTTAGTGGGTACAACAAAGAAACAGTTATAGGTACTCATGAAAAGAGCAGTGGATAGGGGACAAGGTCTCCAAGATATACGCAACACTACAATGGCTGATCTCCATTTTTAAATGGAAAAAATTGTTATTGTAGCTTGCTGTTTTCTAGAAATAATATTTTACAGATATAGACAGCTTTAGCCAAGAGGTACACGATGCCTTCCATGTCACTTAAGTGAAATGTTAAGTATGTTTTCATGTGAACAGTGGTTTAACCCAGCACAGCACTCCTTGTTGGTGACTTTACAGAGGGATTTTGATTTTTCCACTACCTGAGCTGAGCAATTAGTACAGGAATGAGTAACTCCAGGGGTGAAAAATGAGTATTGAGACTGGTAAGTTTGGGCTTCCTTTGAATGAGAGACTGGTCTTAAAGGGAAAGACAGTGAATTTTCATTAAGCTGCTTTTTGGCATCCAGTCTTTTGAATGAATGCAAGTATGGGATAGAAAAGTCATGGATGTCTGCGAGGTTGTCTTTAACACACTAGGCCAGATTGCATGCACCACTGCATACATTAAATATGCATTATTATTTATTAGTTAACAAGTCAGGTAATCACAGACAATGGCTCTCAATAACTACACACTACTAAGACGTGCAGATGGACAGCAATGGGAGAGACAGCATTCATAATCTCCAGACAGACTGCAGCAACAATGGATGCCTTGATCCCCAAGGCTCCTGGCCCACTTTTGTCTCATCAACCACACACAGGCATGCACTGACTGTGTCATTTTGTATTCTCTGTCAATGTAATGATCACTCTCAAGTGCTTCTTATGGGGTTGCTCACAGGTAATATGATGTAGGTGGTCAGTGAGGAACATAGGGCAGGATCAATAAAGGGTGTTGTGGATGGGTTTGTGTTACATTGAATCTCAGCCTGTCCTGCACTAATTGATATTCAACCAGGACATCTGAAGAGTTTAATTGCTCTAATTAGCCTGTTGCAGAATTACAATTGAATTCTATTCAATTATGTATGGCATTCTAAATTATGCAAGTTGAGTATGCATTATGCATTATTCAGTCATCTAACTTTTCCGTTAAGTACCTGAGGAGGAACTTTGCAAGGCCGAGCACGAGAGAAGAGAAGACAGATTACCTTCAAAGCTCCTTTATGTGTTTTGGTCTTGGCATCCACAAGAAACCGTATGTGTGTGCAGTAAGTGTGGTAAAATTTGTGCTTGTACATTGGGTCTGTCCTTACTGAGTCTGCTGATAAGCACTCACACCTTTCACCTCATTAAGAAAAGATGTGTTGCTGCTGCACCTATAAGAATACATAATGAGGGGCAGAAGAGGTGAAGAAAATACATATTGTGGCATGAGAAGCATACAAAATGAGCGATAAAGGAGAGGAGATGTAGAAATAGAAGGGTGATTTTCCTGCAGAGAGGATTCGTGATGAATCAGGGATGCTGATGATACATGTACAGTTGTGCTTGTTTGTCTGTCTATAACAGGCAGGATGATGGGTGGAAACTTGCAAGGAACTGACATCTGGCCAACTGCGAACAGGGAACCAATCACAGGTGACACAGGAGACACTTGGCTGCAATTATAGTAGATTTAGTTTTTGATATGACAACAGCTGAGCAGGTAGATGCAGGTCGGTTACCCTCCACCACCTGTTCATGTTCAAAATGGAATACTGATGAGGCCACGGAGAACAGCTTTGATTGCATTTGCAATTCTTGTGTGTGTGTGTGTGTGTGTGTGCGTGTGTGTGTGTGTGTGTGCGTGTGGTTCACAAGTGCACATAACATGCATCTCTACTTGAATGAACCGCACAGAATACACTGTACCTGGTGTTACATCAGTCACCAGGTGGAAAATCAGACACAGAGTCTTGTCAGGTATTTATCCTGATGAGAAAAATCTGTTTTAGTTTGGATCTCACATCTTCCTGTCTGTTTGGGTCTTCCCTTGCTCATTCAGGTTTGAATCAGCTGCCACATCCCCATGGAAACAGCAAACTGTAGCAGATTCATGTGCAGTGTACATGGACAGTGTCACCTAGTATGTTTCTCAGCAAACTAAAATAACATATAAAACCCAAATTCAAATCTGTGCAAGATGTCTGGTAGATAATGGATAAGACTGCAAGAATAAATATACTTTCTAAAATCAAAGATCCTAAATACATCATAGAAGGGCAATTCCCTGAAGGGCAATTTACTATTTTGGGCAGTGGGAGTAAGTATTCAGTAAGTACTCAAGCAAAAACATCAGTACAACAAGAGCTTTGCTCCATTAAAAGAAAAGGCCAAACAGGAATGTTATTGTTTTATTTTATCAAAGAGACGAAGAGAGAGAGAGAGAGAGAGAGAGAGAGAGAGAAAACTACCTAGAAGTTAACAGGGAAATTTTCTCTAAGTGAACTGCTAATAAGTCGCTGTCTAAAATTTCAGAGGTGAGTTGTTAGCTGGTACTGTACATACATGCATATAAGGAAGCAGCATAAACAAATAGAAATAAAATAAACAGACCAAAGAGCAAATGCACATGGAAATATATCCAAGTACTTCAAAATTATTATGTACACCATCAGGCATGACATTATGACCACCGACTGGTGAATAGAATAACACTGATTATCTCTTCATCGTGGCACCTATTAGTGGATGGGCTATATTAGGGAGCAAGTGAACATTTTGGCCTAAAAATGGGAAAGCATAAGAATTTGAGTGAGTATGACAAAGGCCAAATTGTGCTGGCTGGATACCTGGGTCAGAACATCTCCAGACTGGTAGTGTTCCCGGTCTGCAGTGATCAGTATCTATCAAAAGTGGTCCAAGGAAGGAACAGTGGTGAAACAGTGACAGGGTCATGATGAGGCTCATTGATGCACATGAGGAGCGAAGACTGGCCTGTGTGGTCCGATCCAACAGACGAGCATGCCCATCCCTTTATGACCAGAGTAAACCCATCTTCCAGTGGCTGCGTCAGTAGGATAACGTATCGTGTCACAAAGCTCAGATCATCTGAAGCTGATTTCTTGGACACGACAGCATGTTGACTGCACTCAAATGGCCTCCACAGTCACCAGACCTCAATATAATATAGCACTTTTGGGATATGGTGAAAAGGGAGATTCACATCATGTATGTGCAGCTGACAAATCAGCGGCAACTGTGTGATGCTATCATGTCAATATGGACCAGTCTCTGAGGGATGTTTCCAGCACCTTGCTGAATCTCTGCCATGAAGAAGGCGGTTCTGAAGGCAAAAGGGGTTCAACCTGGTACTAGCAGGGTGTATCTAATAAAGTGTCACGGGACTGTACGTGCTCCGTAAATGTACTGTCATTTTTCATAATCTGTAAGTTAGGTGTGGGAATCAGACAGTATCCTTTGACATGATATAATCACAATATGTTGTTACAATAGCAATGATATCACAATATATTCATCATAGCAAGACAAATATCCACAATGGATCTGAGTAATTTAATGGGGAGAAAACCTCTTCTTGCAAATTGCAGGAATTATATATATGAATTCACCAAACCATGGTGTTCGTGTGTGTGTGTTATCACTGTAATTCAATTTCAATAATTTGTCAGAGTTAATTAACTGATTTGCTTTCCTCCGCCATCTACCGTTTTCCCCCTGTGACTTTCTTCTTTTTGGCTGCATCTTCTGTTCACCTTAATCTCACTGGTTTGCCAAGTGTTACCACCAGGAGTCATGAAATAGTGACTCTGGTAAGTTAAATTTAATGGGGAGTCAATTTCAGAGCTCCTATATATTTTCATTTAAATACTGACATTGTATCAACATCTAAATCAATAAGTGGATTGCAAGAGGAAGAACAACCATACATTACTGTATCCAAGCAATGTTTTTCCAAGTGATTAATCAATTATCTAGGGTTGGATAATTAATTCATCACTGGTGTGTGATTATTTTCTGTTGATCAGTTACTCACTTCAATAAACACATCAATAAACACATAGCTTACAAAGGCAAAAACAAAGACCATAAATCAATGTTAAACTAATCATTTTTTAAATACTTTGTCTCTGTAGGAGCTCTGTAAGGTTTTCTATCAGAACCTTGTTAGGTACAGCATTATGGATCATATTATTTCTGTAGTCCAGAAAGGCGTGATGTGATTTACAGATGTGTTCGCTACAGTCTGAGTTAGCAAAGCGAGTTCTCAAGGTCAGGAGTAAATCGTCTTCACTGCTACGAAAACTACAGAGCTGCTGCGTTGCTGTAAATAATCCCTGTGTTTGTTGCCAGTGATTATGAAGTGATACATCTGTCAGTGTAAGTGACAAAGTCAGACAGAAGAGTGTGTGGGGCCAAGCGATGACTCATGCATGCTTAATATTCATCAGTCTAGTGGTAGCATCACACCATGAGGTTGTGTTACTAAATTAGCGCTCAATAGCAATCGACCACAGAGCTTGAGTGTACTTTCTCCAAAAAAAGAGACACTGTATGTGTAAATGAGCGATACAGAGTGAGGATGCAAGGATACGCAAGTCATTGATAAGGATATAGTTAAAGGGCTTAGCAGAAATGAGAAAGAGATGACACAAATCCTGTCCTGATGATTGGATTGGCTCTTCTCTCATACTTCAATCACTTTCAGCATCCAAATGACATGACTGATCGCCTGCCCTTTTATGAGACCACTACCTCACAGAGTCCTCCAGCATGACATACAGATTGATGAGGCCTCCCAAGGTTACTGATTGTTTGCCTCTTGCTGGTACTCACTATCTGTCTCCTTTTCTTAAATAATTTCTGGTTTGTTTTATTAGTATGAAACACAGGTACTTTATCTTGCCAAAGCACAGGGTGAAACTGTCTTGAGGGAAACATTCATATCTACTACAGCTTGATTTACACTATATTGCCAAAAGTATTCACTCACCCAGCCAAATCCAATCACTTCCATGGCCACAGGTGTATAAAATCAAGCACCTAGGCATGCAGACTGCTTCAACAAGCATTTGTGAAAGAATGGGTTGCTCTCAGGGGCTCAATGAATTCCAGTATGGTACTGTGAAAGGATGCAATCTGTGAAATTTCCTCAGTACTAAATATTCCACAGTCAACAGTTAGTGGCATTGTAACAAAGTGGAAGTGATTGAGAATGACAGCAACTCAGCCATTAAGTGGTAGGCCATGAAAAAAAATCACAGAGGGTCAGCTGATGCTGAGGCGCGTAGTGTGCAGAAGTCGCCAACTCTCTGCAGAGTCAATCGCTACAGACCTCCAAACTTCATATGGCCTTCAGATTAACTCAAGAACAGTGTGTAGAGAGCTTCATGGAATGGGTTTCCATGACCAAGCAGCTGCATCCAAGCCTTACAGCACCAAGCACAATGCAAAGCATTGAAGGCAGTGGTGTAAAGCCTGGCCCCTTAGTTCCTGTATAGGATAACAGGATAACAGGACATTTTGGACAATTTCATGTTCCCAACTTTGTGGGTACAGTTTGGGGATGGCCCCTTCCTGTTCTAACATGACTGCGCACCAGTGCCCAAAGTAAGGTCCATAAAGACATGGATGAGAGAGTTTGGTGTGGAAGAACTTGACTGGCCTGCACAGAGTCCTGACCTCAACCCAATAGAAAACCTTTGGGATGAATTAGAGCAGAGACTGTGAACCAGGCCTTCTCTTCCAACATCAGTGTCTGACTTCACAAATGTGCTTCCGGAAGAATGGTCAAAAATTCCCATAAACACACTACTAAACATTGTGGAAAGCCTTCCCAGAAGAGTTAAAGTTGTTACAGCTGCAATGTCTAACATCAAAATAAACTCTATGGATCAAGAATGGGATGTCACTCAAGTTCATAACCCTGTGAAGGTAGACAACAGAATACTTTTGGCAATCTAGTGTATTTTACGAGGACTGCACTTGTTATTGATCCTGGTTTGGGGACCGAATAAACAGAATTTATTTAAAGAAAGAAATTCACATTCAAATGTATTTCAGAAAAAAAAGACACACTTTGGCTACTCTCAAACCTGTACAAACACCTGATTGGTAGTTTAAAAACGGTCATTTTTATGACAGCTCTCTAAAGCTTACAGAAAATTATGACTGTGTCTGTTTGTTTGGTAGAAATGGGATTTTTGAAAGGTCAGGGTGTTTATCAGGCAGGATGGATCCAATGTGAGAAAATGTCCAGTTGTATTTTGAGCAACCAGCAGCTAGCCCTCATTCTGCAAGTTTGAGAGCTGAATGTTACATAAAGTTGGACCCTACTTTTCACAGACACGCCTCTCCTGCTTTCACTAATGTGTCTTGCAGTAGCACCTCCCACAGCCACTGGCATCAGATCCTCCAACTTTGGGACCACCTATGTTGTGTAACTGTACCAGCAGCACCTTTTTACCACTAGCAGTAGTCTTTTTTTTTTCCCCCTGTAGAAAATGTGTGTAACAATTTCTAGAAAATGCACCTGAACCAAGTCGGTGTGAAAGCTTTAAGACTCCTGACACTTGACCAATCTTGTTTTGATGTGTCTCGTTGAACTGATGGAATTATAATATTGAATCGTAGTTGAGCCCCTTTGAATTTAATTTTTCAGGTTTACATGTTCAGGATGGGAATGTAAAATGCACAGATGTGTCGGCTCTGCCTTCTGCGGTGTGCAGCACACACAGCCCCCTCATTCAGCCAAACAAGATTTTTTGTAAATGAATATGGAGGATACATTACAAGATTAAGTCAATATATGCAGGATACATTTTTTTTTTACAACAGGCATTTTTTTTCTTCACAGTAGAAGAAACAGAAGCGTTATGTGGAATATTTTTGTCTTTCTATGCTTTCTCATCTTATTATACTTGACCACATTTTCATATCACAAACAGCTTATAATCAGATTCACACCAGAAAAGTGACAAAGTGACACACGACAGATTTCAGTCACAGTGCATGCTAATCCTGTTGATTTTGAGTATGCTCTTAATCCACATCATTTCCCTGCAATGTAACAGATGAGCTTCTCACAGGTGAAAAAACTGTGGTGTCTCTTTGTTAAATATAACTGGCGATGGCTGTTAGAAAAATCATGTTGATATTTCAGCATATCAACCGATGTTGAACATCCATATATGCACAGCTTATATTTTTGCCAGTAAAGATAGAAGAGAAATTTCACTGACATTAATATTTAATACTTATTTCTTTTGCTTTCCGAGATGTTTCTAAAGCTCTTTCACCACCATATGGAAGTCTTTTTCCTGTTTTTGGAAAACATTTTTTAGCATTTGCACCCTATGATTTATGCCATTTTATAATTTTTAACGGTGCAAAATTATTTTGTGCAAAAAACATGCCAAGAATTAGTGTGTAATATGGATTTGGGTCATGTGGCATATTCAGCTTGTTAAGATGCTGCCAAAGTGTACAAAGCTGTCATCAGTCCAAACAGTTGTTTGAGTTTTCTTTTTTTTTATTGCTCTTTGGCTCTATTTTATATTCCATTTGTGTTATTTCATGTTTTAGGTGTGCTCAACATTCTTCTACAGGGGCGTACCTTTAAAAACAACAGAACAATCTAAGGACATAAAAAGATGAAATTAGATGGATAAACCAAAGGGTAAATAATGAGTAACTCTCCATCTCTATCTTCCTAGATTCTACTGGGACCTGTTGATGTTACTGTTGATGATGGGAAATTTAATCATCCTGCCAGTAGGCATCACGTTCTTTCGAGATGAGAACACTCCTTCATGGATCATCTTTAACGTGGTCTCGGACACTCTCTTCATGGTCGACTTGGTCCTTAACTTCAGGACTGGCATCGTCAAGGAAGACAACACTGAGATATTACTAGATCCGAGGTTAGAAGGACGATTTATGTGTGTGTGTGTCTGTGTGCGTGTCTGTGTGTGTGTGCACGCATGTGTGGTCTAGAATATCAGCGCAGCAGGCCCAATGCCATAAATTTAAATTTGCTCTTCTGGCCATCTGCTGGGTTTGTGTTCAAACAAATTAATGTGTGGGATGTGAAAAGGTGATGTGCGGCCAGTGGCATAGCTTTGTTCAAATCCCAGTGTTTTCCTGTTGAATATTGATGAGGAGGGTTTCATGCCAAGCAAATGTTGAATTCTCTTCCACGAGACTTAGACTGCCAAATGAGGACTGACACTGGTCTTCCATCTCACTCTAACTCAGGGCGATCCGCCAGAACTACCTGAAGAGCTGGTTTCTAGTGGACTTTGTGTCATCCATCCCAGTGGATTACATTTTCCTGATGGTGGACAGTCTGGACTCAGAGGTCTACAGGACAGCCAGGGCACTGCGCATAGTTCGTTTCACCAAAATCCTGAGCCTGCTTCGGCTCCTGCGCCTGTCCAGGCTCATCCGTTACATCCACCAGTGGGAGGAGGTGAGAAGAACAAACACAGATATTTGTGAAAAAGATTTCGCTCCCAGCTTATTTAATATTGAAGGTATGACCCATCGCAAGCCCCTTTTGTATGAAATAGCATGTTTTGAGGGAGGCACCATTATTTTGGATGTATTGCTGATCAAAAAGCTTTTTGAGATAAAAACCTAAATCCCCATTCGCTCTCTTTATCCACACTTATTTTAACCTCTTCTTTCTCTCTTCTCAGATCTTCCATATGACCTATGACCTTGCCAGTGCTATGGTAAGGATAGTAAATCTAATTGGCATGATGCTGCTGCTGTGCCACTGGGATGGCTGTCTCCAGTTTTTGGTCCCCATGCTGCAGGACTTCCCTCCTGACTGCTGGGTTTCCAAGAACCTGATGGTGGTGAGTGCCTGTGTTATTTTTAATATGTTTCGGCGAACAACTTTATTGTCAGATAAACAGACGCAGGACGTGGCATTTGGGCCAAGCTGAGTGAGTCACACAAAGCCCTATCTGGGATTGTTTGAACAGCGTGTGCAATATTTGTTTGAGATTAAAGCAAACCACTGCTTCTGAAAAGACTCTGTGTTTATCAGATTTGACATGCTTTGCTCCTTATCTGTGTTAATTGGCTCATGCAGCAACATGTCCAGTTGGACCGAGATTGACTATAATTAAAGACCTCCTAGAGATCAGGTGTAGGTGTGAATGAGCTCAATCAGTGGAAGGCCTGGGAACCTGCTGGAGAATGCATGAAGGCATACAAACTCAGATATTCAGCTGCATGAAAAGCTGACTCATGTCTCACAGTTGCCTATGTGATGGTTGCTAAGCAGATTGATGCTGGGATTTTCCCGAGAGAAGGTCCCTTCATCCATTGGACCATTAAATCTTAGTATAATTGTACTCTCTCTCTCTCTCTCTCTCCCACACACACACACACACACACACACACACACACACACACACACACAAATAGAGGCGGCTCATTTTATTGGCAGTCTTTAGAACATTTATTTAATAATGCAAGGTGATGGCCCTTTTATTGTCTTATATGTAGTGCAGCCATTCAGTTTTATGATTTTGGTCAGCACAGTGGGCTTTGACAGTTAAATTGCTCTCCTGCAGTATGTTATGATCTCCACTGTATTTTCTAAAGTGGTGCAGCCGAGCGACTCAAAGGGGAAAAGGCTCCCGTAACCTGACTAAAATAAGAACAGTTCAAGGCCGCAGCATCTTGGTAATTAACACTTGAAACTTTTATTCCTCTGTCACCCTTCTTTTCTGTCTTCCAATCACAGAACGACACATGGGGCGTGCAGTACTCTTATGCTCTGTTCAAAGCCATGAGCCACATGTTGTGTATCGGCTACGGTGCCCAGGCTCCAGAGGGGATGACTGATGTGTGGCTCACCATGCTCAGTATGATCGTAGGAGCCACCTGCTACGCCATGTTCATCGGCCATGCCACCGCTCTGATCCAGTCACTAGACTCATCACGACGACAGTATCAGGAAAAGGTGAAACATGACTCTCATTTATGAGCGTGGTATGAGTGTGGGTATGTCTCACTAAGTACATGTAAGAGCCATTTTCTTTTGTTTCATGTTTGGAAACTAGGGGGCACTTATTTTATGAGTCATTGTATTTATATGGGAGGGGGGTTGCTCATTTGGTGAGCGTCAAAGGTGGAAGTATAACAGCTTTTGATCGTGCAACATGTTAATCAGGTATGCCAGCATTCTCACTGTTTAGTTAGGCTGCAATGATGGAGACGAGAACTACCTGTTGTCGATCACAAAATAATAAAAAAGGAAGTAAAGACAAAGATGTTTGATTTCGTCAAAGTGTGTGAGTGGACAGCTGTGGAGTACGCGTCAGAATCAGCTGAAGGTGACGCCGAGTATCAGCACAGGAAAGCTGATACAGTACATACACATTTTAAATCGAGGGGTCAGATTTAAAATGATGCCTCAGTGGTCAGAGGCTGCATGTGACCTATGGATCACAATTTGATCTGAAGTGGGTGAAACCAGTTAAACCACTAGATGATAACCAATAAGATAATCATTTCTTTACAGAACAAATGTAAAACACCCTGAGACGTCGGTAGAAAAATAAGCAGAATTTCAAAGATTTTCAGTCACTCTACTTAAAGGCTCATTGATTTGTAATGCAAACCTCTGGCCCGAATGACACGAACACTCTCATTATGTGATTTATTCTTAATGACTTGCAACACTGTGCTTCCATGTAAAGCCCAAAACTTTTGCCTTCCTTCTCTAAATGTTTTTGCTCTTTGCAAAGCCATAAGCCTGGGCTGGTTCTGGCTTGCAGGCATTAAAATGACTCCATTAATTTAAACATTGAACTTTGTTCAGTGTATTTCTGTCTGGAGATTCAACTTTTATTATGAGCTGTAGGCATGTTTTTGCATTAATTAGTCCATTAATCCTGAAGTTCTGGAACACTGATGCTAAGAAAAACAATTTAAAATCAGACAAAAAGGCTGCAAATGCAAATGAGAGCCCCAAAGCATCAAATTTTGGTATTTTCTTATTAATTATTATTTAAATAATCCTGCATCATTTTCAGTCTAAGGACTACTCTACTAGTCCGCGGTGGTTCCCAAACTGCAGGGCATAAGGGGTGGAAGGGGGAGCATAAATATCCAAAGGGGGAGAAAAAATTTAGTAAATATGAGTTATGTTAGAAAAATAAACAAGTTTGCTAATGTTATCACAGTGATCCTTGTTTTACTAGAATTCAGCATAGGTCCTTTATATTGTTAATGATTGATAGCAATTGTGGGAAGCATGAACTTTTTTAGCTTCTAAAGGGGACATGCCAGAAAAAGTGTGATAACCTCTGCTATAGTGTTTCCCAACTTGGGGGATGAACCCAACAAAGAGTTTATGAGATAAACTAGAGAGTTCAAAAGAGGGGAAAAATATATTTCAGTATATTATTAAATCCTGTAAATGAAGCATTTGAGAAGACAGTGTCTAAAACACTAAAATGCTACTGCATGATAAATATAAGTGTATATTAGTGTAATTTATGTTGTACAGTTATAAGTAATATTACAGTGCTGTAAAAAAAATTTGCCCTCTTCCTGATTTTTGTCTTTTTTTTTATATATTTGTCACACTTAAATGATTCAAATGATGCTGACCAAAAAGAACACAAAGGCTTGTCTCACCTTTACCAAAAAATATCTTGATGAGCCCCAAGACCTTTGGGAAAATATTCTGTGGACTGACCAGACAAAAGTTGAACTTTTTGGAAAGTTTGAGTGCCGTTACATCTGGTGTAAAGCTAAAACATCATTTCATTAAAGAACCACATACCAAGAGTCAAACATGGTGATGGTCTGGGACTGTATTGCTGAACTATGAATTCTGTTCTCGACCAGAAAAACCTGAAGGAGAATATCTGGCCATCAGTTCATCAAACACACCAGCAAATCCACCTCTGAATGGCTCAAAAAAAAGATGAAGGTTTTGGAGTGGCCTAGTCAAATTCTGGACTAAAATCAGACTGAAGTTTTTTGATATGATCTTAAACAGGCATGATCTCAAAAACACTCCAGTGTGGCAGAATTAAAGCAATTCTGCAAAGAATAGTAGCCCAAAAATTCCTTCACAGTGATGTGAAAGACTCATTGCCATTTATCACAAATGCTTGATTGCAGTTCTTGCTGCCAAGGGTGGAAAAGCCAGTTATTAGGTTTAGGGGGCAATTACTTTTTCACATAGTGCGAGGTAGGTTTGGATAGCTTTTTCCCCCTTAATTAATGAAATCATCATTTAGAAACGGATTTTTTTATTTACTCAGGTTATCTTTGTCTGATATTAAGATCTGTTTGATGATCTGAAATATGTAAGTGTGACAAATATGCAAAAACCTAAGAAAGGGGGCAAACACCTTTTCACAGCACTGTATGCCCTTGAAAATGTCCACAGTGTTAAAAAGATGCACACAAATCTCTGCTAACTTTCCACTGGAGCTGTGAGTCAACATTCATAGATTTGAAAATTATGGTTGTTCAATTTTACACCTCTCTGTGATTGTGGAAAACAACAATGATGATGATGGTTTATTTTCTAACATTTATACATCTCATTATTGAGCAAAGGTTTGAGCATGTGTTGACTCACACACAACCACAAACATATTAAACCAGGGTCACATTGAGAAGTTGACTCTTTTAAAAGACAAACATTTTGGTAGAATTTCTAAGGGAGATATTTGCACAGTGGCAAAGACAACAAATCACATTATGTACTTTTCTTTGTACACTGAACATGTTTGTACCTTTGTTATTGCAGTACAAGCAAGTGGAGCAGTACATGTCGTTCCATAAGCTCCCGGCAGATGTTCGGCAGAAGATCCACGAGTACTACGAGCACCGCTTCCAGGGAAAAATGTTCGATGAAGAGAACATCCTGGGAGAACTTAGTGAGCCGCTTAAAGAGGTAATAAATTCACAAACACCCACACTATCACACAAATGCTCCGTTCATGCCTGCAGCAGATCTCCTGGCTCCTGTCTTTATCCTTCTTCCTCTTCGTTTAGGAGATAGTCAGCTTTAACTGCCGCAGCCTGGTTGCTAACATGCCGCTATTCGCCAACGCTGATCCCAACTTTGTGACCGCCGTCCTGACCAAGCTCCGCTTTGAAGTTTTTCAGCCATCAGACTTCATCATCCGTGAGGGCACAGTTGGACGTAAGATGTACTTTATCCAGCACGGACGAGTCAGTGTGCTGACCCGTGGCAACAAGGAGACCAAGCTGAGTGATGGGTCTTATTTTGGAGGTGAGGATGCTTTGGGGACTTGTTAAACAAAAATGAGGAGGCTTTTGACAATAGAGTAGAAGATGAAGATGATGATAGTTTATTTAGTGGTTGGTTTTGCAAAACTACTATATGTACTGCAATTTCCCTTATGGAACTGTTTCTCCTCTCATTATCAGAGATCTGCTTATTGACTCGAGGACGGAGGACAGCCAGTGTCCGTGCAGACACATATTGCCGTTTGTACTCTCTCAGTGTGGACAGCTTTAATGAGGTTCTGGAGGAACACCCAATGATGCGGCGCGCCTTTGAAACTGTCGCAGCTGACCGACTGGACCGTATTGGTAACTTGTGGTTTTCTGATTGCTACATACATTTTCTCACCATCTTGTATGTCCATTCACTATCTGTTTTTTTTTTAACAATGACAATGCCAAATACTTATCCCAGGCCCTTTGTTAGGATTGTTTAAACAGCTGACAGGTCAGGAATCCTCTTTGAAAACAAGCTGCAAGAATTAAAAGTTGAAAATAATTAAGGATTAGAAATATTCTTAATAAAAAACTGAAAATGCTTAAGGCTAGAACTCCAGCTGGATGACAAATTTACCTTCTTTAACATCATTCTTTTATGCCTTCAATTTTTCACACTTAATATCTCAGGTTACCAAGACATCTTTGAGGATTTTTTTTTTGTTCACATTTGCTCTTTCTTTTTCTCCTCTACAGGCAGGAAGAACTCCATGCTCCTGCGGAAGTCGTCCCAGGGTGGTTCTCTTGGTGGCAGTATGGGTCGTGGCGGAGGCCGGAGTGGAGGGGGTCCAGGTGCTGGAGGTGGCATGACAGCAGGTGGTCTGGGTTCCTGTGACAGCATGCTGGTGCAGCAGATTGTTAAACACGACAGCATGCCAGCCATGCAGGATGCCATCGCGGCCGCTGCTGCAGGAAGAAGTGGCACAGTGTCTCCTCGGCCACGCCCTGTCATCTGGGCACCACTGGTCCATGCTCCCCTGCAGACTGCAGCTGCCACAAGTAACGTAGCCATTGCCCTCATGCACCAGCAGCAGCAGCAACAGCAGCAGCTTCAGCAACTGCAGCAGCAGCATGCTCTTGGAGGGGCTTTTTACCTGCCCTCCCCTCTCATTTCCCCGTCTCCCTCCTCCTCTTTCCCTCTTTCTCCTCCTCGTGCTCCTGTGTTGCAGCCCCTTCGCCCCTCTGTGAGCTCTCTCATTGGGATGATGGCAATGGGAGGAATGGGTGGTTTGTCTCCAAGAGGAGGATTTCCTGCCTCTCCCTCAACCATGGGCCCTCCCGGTGGGGTGACATCGCCCCCTATTGCTAAAACTCCACCCACTCCAGCCTCCTCTGTCCCAACTTCTGCCCAACAAGGAAGAAATCTCCATTACAGCCTCCGCCTTCAGGCTGATCATCCCTCAGGGATTTCTGGATCTCTGGGAACCCCGACAGGTGGAGGACCAGCTCCACCACCCCACAAGACACCAGCCACCAACCCTCCTGCCTCCAGTGGCCCATCAGATGGTAACACTTCTGTTACAGCTCAGCAAGGTGCAAAAGAGGCTCTGTTACGTCATGGAGGAAACACCCCACAGGGTCTTCCTGCATTGGGAAGACTCACCCAGGAGGCCAGGCTGCTGTCAGCCTCACAGCCCACCCTGCCTCATCGCTCTTGGGTTGGAGTACAGCCTCACCCTCCTCTTCATCGGAAGGCCTCTGGTGGTAATTTATTAGCAGCTCCCTTTCTAGCAGGGCAATTAGCCAGGGGAAGCAGTGCAGGCCTGTTGACCTCTAATCTGTCAGTGCAGCTGGTGACAAATATGCCATTTAATGCACAAACACAAGCACAGGGCACAGTTCCTGTCCAGCCCACTATAGCACATTCTGCAGCTCACACTGCCTCTGTGCCCGCAGCTGCACACATGCCTTCTGCAGTTTCTGTGCCAGCATCTTCCTCTCCTCCAAAGCATACTCCACTCTCCTCTGCGACCCCTTCTCCTGCACCCACTCCTTCATCTCCTACACCTATTCTCTCCCAGACACCTCGCCCAAAACCAATCCCAATGACTCCTTCCCGCTCCTCTTCTCCTCCTCTCTGCTCCACTCCTCCCATCAGCAGGAACAACCCCACTGTCATTCTCTTCAACCCCTCGTCCCAAACCGATTCCTACACCCTCCTCCCGCTCGTCCTCTCCCTCTCCATCTTCCACACCACCTCCATCCTCTGTTTCTACCCCTGTTCCACTACCTCAGCCTTACAGGACCAAATCCTCACCCCCTTCCTCTTTGGTTTCTTCGTCTTCTCCACCCCATCCCCAGAGCCCCAGAGCCAAGGCATCCAACACACCACCTTCTGCTTCTCCACTGTCTGGGGCCAGCCCTGTCCTGACTCCAGTCCCCTCTCCCACTCAGACATCCCGCACCCGAACATCTACCCCCTCTCAAACTCCTACTCAAACCAGCACACCAGGTACTCCTACCCAGACCTTTACCCCAACACCTTCCTCATCTCCCATCCCTGTTACATCTGTCCCCTTCCTGGGTAAATGCCACAGTGCAACACCTTGTCTCCAACCCTCAGTCCCCAGCTCAGCTAGAGCCCCCACCTCAAGCCAGATCCCAAAACAAGCCTCACCCCTTAACCCAACCCAAACTACGACTCCCTCCCAAACACCTGCCAGCACTAATGTGCCAACAAAAATAACTTTTTCAGTTCATCCTGTAAAGCAAACATCTCCTGTCCTTACTCCAAGCTCCACTGCCAAACAAATCACATCCACAACCTCCTGCTCAACAACTTTATGCCCAAACCTGAGCTCCACTAACTCCCCCTCTCTTTCTACCCCCTCCTCCATTACCACTACCAGCAGCTCTCCTTGTGTCCAGTTGGCCTCTTCTAACCCCCCAAAACAATTACCAAGCACCGTGGCTGCCCCTACCCAGTCCTCAAAACTCAATACACCCTCCACCCCTGTCCAGACCACACAAGCATCCACCACTGCACCCAGCCAGTCAGCAGACTCCCCTGCCAAATCCACCTCCCCTAAAGGTGGACAAAAAGACCCTCAGCTGTCACTCAGCAAAAAAGACTCAGAGGGACTACGACACAAGCTGCCCGCCAACATGTAAAAAATAAATTAATTTAAAAAAAAAAGAGGAGGCAGATCTGTTGGACTTTGTGTTGTGGTGGGTACCTGAATAGCAGAGCCATGGCTATGCAGAGTTGTGTCAGACCTGGCACCAGACAACCCATGATCTCATGAGGACAGGTAGTACATGTTTGCATTCACTCTAGGATGTGATTGTCTTAGAACATCAGGTGTTCATGCGACTCACAGCCAAGCCATCGATCAAGGAGAAAGACTTTATGGGTCTGTGGAGCTATTGATAAGGCAGAGTCTAAAAAAAACATCCAAATGTATACATACATATCTGTGTTAGTGATTGTTGGAGCAAGCAGGGGAGCTGAAGTGGAAATATGCTGCAGTGTATCTACACAATAAAACTGGATGGAAGCGATGGCTGGGAGTCTGAAAAATATTTTTAAAAAGTTAATGAAAAAAAAGCAATACTTGTGAAGCATTTTTCTCAGTAATTTAACAGGAAATTTCCTTGACAATAATAATGAATGTGGGAAGATAATAATCATTTTGCTGTTGGAAAGAAAGTCTCTTACGATGTCAAGATGCAGGCAATAGAGCAGATACTTCCTGGTTTCCAGCTCCAACTCCCTCTTGCCTCCCATTCTTCACCAAAGTGTAATATTTTCTCATCAGAATAATAATAATTATACTGATATAGCGTTTAAAAAGCACTGTAAAGTCAATATTAATATTAATTTGAATAATTAGGAGCAGTCCACTTGTAGTTTTGTTGTCCCAGGTGTGTGGTGTTTAGTTTTTGAACAATACAAACCTTTTAAACCTACATGTTCACTTTAACAGCTTCTGTAAATTGTATTTTTTCTTTCTGTGTGCATGTATGTGTGTGTGTGTGTGTGTGTGTGTGTGTGTGTGTGTGTGTGTGTGTGTGTGTGTGTGTGTGTGTGTTTGTTTGTTTGTGAGTGTGTCACACACAATACTGCTTGGCTGTGCACTGTGGCTGACTTGATTTTTTTTTTCCACCCGTCTCCCTGTACTGTAAATACGTGCCTCTCTGTGGGTCTGTTGTGTGCTTTCTCACTCCTCGGTCTCTTTGTCTTTCATCTCTCGCCTGTCTAGCTGCCTTTCATCTGATTTCACAGCTCTGGTCGCTAACTGTTTCTTTGACGCTCACAGACTCACTCCCTTTCTCTCAGTTTGCCCGACACTTTGCTCTCTGCTGCCGTCAGCCTCATGTTCAATTAGCGGTCTCCTTCTTCTGTCGCCCTATGACACTGTTTCAGCACAATTTCCAGTGATGTTTGATGTTTTCTGTGGGTAGCAACAAGGCATTTCTGTCTTAATCCCTGATACCATGTTGCCTAGACTATATATTTAAGGACCAAATGTTTTATTTTTTATTTTTCACAGCTTTAGTTTTTGGAAAGAAAAGACAGCTAATAGTGCTGTCAAACTGATGATCATGAGCGTGGCATTGAGGGTGATGATTCTGCTTGTGATGATGATGCTGACAAGATGATGATGATGATGGTGTATATCTGGATGTAAGAATAAAGTGAATTTAGATATCATATTTTTAAGTGTGTTGAGTCGTGAGTTGTGTGTGTGTGTGTGTGTGTGTGTGTGTGTGTGTGTGTGTGTGTGTGTGTGTGTGTGTGTGTGTGTCCAGTCTTGCAGAGTTAATTTAGATTTGAAACCGTTTTGAATCCATAATTTTTGGACCATTTAAGCAGAAATTTTACACGGGCATTAATGACTAACAGCCCCCACAAACTCAAGCAAGCTGTTAATGTGAAATAATTATATAGTTTAGTGCCACAAAATTGCAAAAAAAAAACCCTGAACACTGTCAAAACTGACCTCTTCAATAATGAGCGTGTTGTGTTTTTGTAAATGTGTTGTTTAATTATGCAGAGCTGTGACTGGGCCTTTAGGCAGGAGTCAAAACACTCCCACACAACTGTGAAATTTTTGACCAGAAAAGTACAAAGATTGTCTCAGAGATTTTCCTTTTTTTTTTTCATCTAGCAGCTCAAATATACTTAGCATTGTGAATTTTTTTTCGTCAAAAAAGTGTAAATGCTCCCAGAAAGACAATTCTCAGGAAAGTACCAGCAGAATTTGTATAAATAATCAAATTTAAAACTCTAATTGTCTTGTTGTATATCCACGCTTTGCAATTATAGGTTGTAAACATCCCTCTAGTTAAATAAAATGTATGTTCTCAGTTCCATTAGAAGTAGGCTGTAATTATTAGTACAGAGAAAACCCCACAATTGTATTGAAATTATTAATGTTTCATGTGAAACATTAAATCCTTTCATTTCTTTCTGCCTTATTGAATGTGTTTGGTAAATCTAGAAGAGGTTAGTCTTTGAAATTCATCACAAACCATATAGAAAAGAAACACAATAACTTGTTTACATTTGACAAGCAAGACATGTCAATGAAATTATCCTGAATTACAAAATAGGTACTATGATGGTAGAATTATATGTGAAGTTTATTTTGGGGGAGAAAACAAATTTAAACTTTATTTTGGGGCAATAAACTTTTTCCTTATAGTTTTTTCACATTTTAGTGGCAATCCACAGTGTAACCATTTTCTGGTGGCTGCTTTCAGCAGGATAGCGTGCCATGTCATAAGGCTTAAATCATCTCAAACTGGTTTCTTGAACATTACAATGAGTTCACTGTACTCAAATGGCCTTCCCAGTCTCCAGATCTCAATCCAATAGGGCACTTTTGGAATGTTGTGCAATGGGAAATTCTCATCATGGGTGTGCAGCCAACAAATCTGCAGCAACTGCGTGACGCTGTAATGTCAAAATGGACCAAAATCCCTGAGGAATGTTTCCAGCACCTTGTTGGATATGTACCATGAAGAATTAATGCAACTCTGAAGGCAAAAGGGAGTCCAACTCAGTACTAGCAAGGTGTGCCTAATAAAATGGCTGGTGAGTTTTTAAGACAAAAAAAAACATTTACTTGGGTGACCTAAGAGCTTCTAAGATGTTTTTCTTTTTCAGATTGGGATTTGATGAGCTTATCATGTGTTTTTCATGTAAAATCCTAAAATTACATGAAAAACATTCAGTCAGTAAAATGCCAAATGTACATTATTATATACAAGACGCAGAAATTAGACAGTGCAAACTCCAAATGTGCCTTAAAATTCAACTCAAGCACAGAAAATAAACAAAAATCAGCTACTGCTACTTCCTTTCACTGCCACTATCTGCCAGTTTCATTTCATGTTGAATAGATTACTTGGATGGATTATCCGTCCACAGAGTATCACTTGAGGCCCGACTTGGACTTGACCCCTGTGATTCAGACTTGGAATCATACACAATCTCTGAGGATTTAGGACTGAAGGTTTAGTGATTCAGACCCAGTGCTGTGCAGTATAACCTTTACCTGCGTGGGATGAATGGTTGGTGAAGTGTCTCTCCTTAGCCACCCATTCTAGCTCTGCTGCTGCTGCCTGCCGCTCATGGATCCCCAACCCTAATCCTGTACCTCTCCGCAGAGGGCAAGCACACTCACTTTCAAGGTTAAGCTTGTGAATGTGGGGACACTTAAATCTCTGCCGCTCTTGAGAGGAACTAAATGAATATCCGCCTTCATGAGGGAAGATTAAATTCTCACTGATACACCTGCTAACTTTCTGTCTCTCACATGTATTTTCCCTCCCCTCTCATTACAGTCCAAGAGGTTTTCAACAGCTCTTCAGTCTCTGTGGGCGTCAGAGAGGGAATTATTTTTCACATCTACGAGTTAAGAGGCATTACCATATTGGATTTGCACTTGTTTTTATTTGCACTGTGTTTAAATAGCCCCTGCAGAATCTCGCAAAGCAGCATTAATGTTTTGGTAAAAGGATGAGTGCCTCCTTGTAAACATTTCAGCGTTTTAGCACCTGTACCGGCATTTTAATTGAGAGAGAGGTGTGAGGAGAAAGCCGAAAGAAATGTGCTTCTAACCACATTTATACACTTACACAATGAAGCAGAGCAGGTTTCTGGTTGGAGGCCCTCAGTTCAGCAGCCAGACTCCAGCCTGCCGGTGATAAAGTGCCCACTAGATGGCGACGACACTCTAATAATCAGGTGAGCACGCCAGTAAAAACGAGCATCTTGAGAGATAGACGTATATATATTGTTTGAATATGTTTCTCTAGAGAAACGCGAGAACAGGCGAGCCTATACAGCGATGAGAGTGTGCGAAGTGAAGAGGAGAACCCAGTGTGGAGCCAGGAGTGTAAAAGAGGTTAATAAAGGCAGACCAGCCTGGATTACCAGCCATGAATAGAGGCGGGGGGGTGAACAGGACTTGTAATTGCCGCTTGTAACCCAGGCTCAGAAATAGACTCAGAGGGAAGTCTTCCTGCTGGAAACTAACCAGCCTAACAGGCTATTTGCGAAGGCAACATTGATTATTTGAATTCTCATTATTCTATAATACACAGTGACAGCAGACGTTTATTTTTTATGCTTTAAAACTGTTGCTTCCGATATTAATGCCTGTCTCACAGGCTGTCAGTCCAAACATAGACTCATGCTGCCTTCTCAGACTGCTTCCTCTGAATATTGGTAGATTAGGTGGTGCACCTAAAGAATCTTTTGTACCTAAGAAATCTTTCTTTTTTTTTTTTATAATTTACATTTCATGGCTTAAGATCTAAAACTCCCTTACAGATTAATTACATTTTACTCCATTAAGTCTACTGGGAGCTTTTCAAAAAATAAAGGCTTGTACACCCAAAACACATGATCAGTTTATAAAATACCCCCCAGTGTGACCACACCAAAAGATTAAAATGTATCAGTAAAAATAATCCAGTTATCGGGCCTGGTAGATGCCTTTATGAACACCTATCTTTTCTTTCTTTCTTTTTTCCAGAAAATACTAAAATCCTGTGACTGGGTGTTACATATTGTAATGACTTTGAAATAATAGAAAAAATAGAATAACAATAACATTTTTGAAGCAGCAGTTTTTCGAGCATTATGGGAGGTCCCGACCCTCCGTTTATGAGCCACTGTACAGTCTTATGTGGGGAAAAAGGTGCATTTATGTAGCGCGTAACATGTTATTCTGGTAGCACAACCACAGCACAAGCACAGATTTAGTGTGTGTATGTGTGTGTGTGTGGGGGGGGGCAATGGGTGGGCTCACCACAAAATTATATATAGACTTCCTGCACCTTCACTGCACAACCCACCGACGCACACTCCAGGAGCTACAGTTGACGAGGATAAGACTGAAGCTTTGAAAGAGCGAGGTGATTCCCATAACCACTTCAAACACGAGGCGCAGGCTCGTACGTAAGTCTTGAAAGTTCAGTAGGGAAATGAGGCTGCTGTTTAGTGTCTGTGGCTGTGTCACAAAAAATATACCCCACTGTTCTCTCTCTGGAAAAAAATGTTCATAAATGAACTGCTGTGTTTTGCACTTCAGCAGATTAAAGCTTATAATTCTTTTTTCTCTTCTCTCTTAACTGATTCACCGATTCACCAAAAGTCATTTTAAAAAGTCCCTTTACAGTTGCCCTTTGTAGACACCACATTGGATGTGACACATCCTCTATACGAGTTTCATTTATCATATTCGTTTCCGTTTATCTTGAATCATCTATCAGCATATGACCTTGCCTTTAATTGGAGTTGGTACCCTTTCTCTTGGCTGTCTTCCACTTCTGCATCCCTGGTCACCTCCAGATGACTTCTCAGGGAATATTGCTGAGTCATGATGAGGGCGAGGGGGGGCGATGTTTCGACTCAAAATACTTGAACCTGTGGCAAGTGTCCTGCGCAAATAGGCAGATATCCTTCAATCCGCTTTCAGAGCCCACTGTGCTCTGCTTACCTTTGCACGGTGATGCCCAGAGGAGAGAAGGGGAGGAGCGGGGTCTCCAAACCTGCCCACCTTTCTCCTCCCTCCGCTACTGACAGCTCGACAGACACCGCTGCTGGCCTATCGCACCAGAGCCGGACCCCCTCTTGTCCTTTCTCTCCCTCCCTCTGTGCCCTGCCCACCCCGGCGGTCTCCTCTCCAGCCCTGCCAGAGCCAATCCGCGACTGGGTGTAAGTAGGGCAAGCCGCTTCCTGGTTCTCAGAAAGGAGGAGCTGGGAGTCGGAGTGGGCCAGCGGAGGCAGAAGACAGGGGGTCAGAGCAGCCCAGAGAGCCGGCGGTCTGCAGAAAGAAGCGAAGGGAGCTACGAGGAGAAAAACAAACCAACAAACAAACGCCGACGCACAGTTTGACGAGTAATAAAACCTCGCAGGTGTCGAGCCGAGGACTACAGGGGCGGTGAACCCCCCCCGCCCCGCTCGTCCCCTCCAGGCGAAGAAGAAGCAAGAACTGGGAGCATAAAAAATAAATAAAAGAAGTAGAAGAAGTCGGCAGGGTGGGAAGGAATAATCCAGGAAGTGTGGAGGCCGGTCAGGTGGGAGGCGACGAACCAAGACAGGTGACACACCAGCACTCAGGTAACTATTCACCTGTCTGCCCTCGAAATGACAGCAAACTAGAACTAACCTGTAAGGTAAATGTTGTTTAGGAGACATGTTTTGCCGTGACAGCACCGGCTTGCCTCGACCGCTTGCGTCCCTCCTCCCTCCTTCCCGGTTCTGATCGGGGTCACGGGAGGACTAAACACGTCACGGCTATTGAGTAACTCCCGTCGACATTTATTAAGCGCGTTTCGGTTTACCTTTTGAAGCGCGCAAAATAACACACCCAGTGGTTTCTTTGCGGGGGGAGAAGCAGGTGCTGCAGCCGCTGTTTGATACGTGCGTCTGTGCGCGGCGGCCAGGTGAGCGGGGTCGGCGGGTACATTTCTGGAGACTGGGCTGCTAATTATAGCCGAGAACACCGGCTGACATCCAAAACCTATAACCTGTTCTCACGCACATCACCTGCCTCTCTGCGCCGCTCTCGGGCACGCGGTACAGTGGATCTGCTGGATTTAGTCTCTTGCACCTAAATGATCCACCCTCAGTGGTCTGTTAATCATCATTATCATCATCATCATCATCCTCCCCGTGGCGCACCCAGTGTTTTATTTTAATCCTGTCACAATCCTGTGTTACAAAGGCTGTAATGTTAGGTTAAGGTTTCAGCCTGCATCGTGGGTGGAGAGGGCTGTCATACCAGTGGGCTTCTGTATGTGTGTGTGTGCCGTTGAAGAGGTAACTGTGTTGCTGACTTTCCCCTCTGACAGACCGGCCTAACAAGCTCAACTGGCTTGGGTTTGGTTTCCCTGTGTTGTGAGCAGCTTGTTTGGTTAAATCTTTAGGCGCCCTTGCAGGCAGTTAAAGCCTCATGAAGGTTCCAGGCTCAGGTGTTACTGAAGCCTTTTTATTGTCTTCCTTCTGCCTCACGCCTCTGTCTGTGAGGGGAAGAGTGGGAGGCTGTGAAACCAGGGAGAGAAAGTAGCAAAAGACAAGCAGGAGACCATGAAAGACAGCCTGGGTACTTTCTGTTTTCATTTAGTCTGTGTCTCTATGAACCAGTTACCACCATCATGTGACAGGACATTTCTAACACTTATACTGGGTTGGCGCCACACATGGAAGAACCATCAGGGGTTTTGAAATAATTTCTTAAAGCCAGCTCTGTTTGCCCTAACGTTGTCTGCAACATAATTAGACATCTGTGCTTCATCCTTCATTCCTGCTGTCCTAATATGACCTCCATCCTGGCCTGCTGTCTCACGCGCCTGCTTCTTGAAGCCTCGGACATTTCGTCATCATGTTTAGTCTGAATCTGCAGGTACATGAATACTTATTCACTGTCCTTCATGTACAGAGCTGGGGACATTAAAAAAAAAAAGCCCTCATCACTTCTGTGTGGTATGTTGCTAATCATGTTCATCTAAAAGATATGTGTGTGTAGGGGCGTGCGTGCGTGTGTGTGTGGGCTTTCCCAACCCCACTTACAGTTGGAGAACTTCTTTTCCGAAGAAGTCAAAGTAGGAAGCAGTTGGTTTCTGTCGGTGCATTTTTTTTCTGTTCTTCTGCAAGAACTCCCCACTCCACTCTAAATTACATCTGGTGCATCATATGATAACTTGTGGGTGTGCAAATGTGTGTGTGCTTATCCACATGCACCGTAGCTAACCCAACATATTTGACAGAACAAAAAACGAAACAGGCGTTAGTCAGCACCTTGTGTTATCTTTGTCAGTTGATCACAACTCCTGTGCTTGTTCGTGCACCCTTTGGTTAAAGGTAATAATATAGTTAAATCTGCAGGCATTGTGTTCTTTGACATTATTGGGCAAAAATCAATAACAGACTCTCATATTGTAATTCAAGTGCTCTAAGAGTGCTACACTCCCGCACCTCCTCGGGGCTCTGTTTTCAGCTTTTAGAAAATCTAGACTATGACAGGAAACCAGTTACAGGTATTTTATAGACCAGATAAAGAGAGTAGCACAGAGCATATATAAAAAGTGAAAATTAGCAAAAGTAAGACACAGTGATGTATTCAGTTTAAAGCAGAAAGTTTAAATTGTATCTGAAGCCAAGAGGATATACAGTGATAATTTTTAGCTCTTTTGGAGGAAGGGGTATACAGCAGAGAGGGGAGCTGGTTTGTGTATCTTCTAGGTTTCTCTGTGTGTCATTAAATTTGATAAATTGGTTATTAAATCGTTAAACCTCCTTTATTTTTTTCCCAGGTGTATGACCTCTGTGGACCTCTCAGCAAAGAACCAAAGAGGAGGGGGGGCGAAAGAGAGAGAACCGAAAGCAGGCACCCATCTTCTCCTAGGTTTATGGACTGGAGGTAGGAGTCTCACACCTTTTTATAATACAGTTAACACTTTAAAGAGGCGCACATTCAGGAAGAGACTAGCACTTATGTGGCAACCAGAGACCATGAAATGTCAATAGATTTCAGTAGGGTGAAATAATCAGTAGCAACACAAAGTGGGCAGGTACAGAATTATCCTAATCTCAGCTCTGAGGTGAGCAATTGGAAAAATACTGTTGACTGGCATGTTGCGTATAACCTACACAACCAGAGTTCGGAAAGCCCAGGAGCAGCTGTCGGCCGCGGAGTGATGGCAGACAGGCAAAGCTTTAGTCTGCATATCACTCACTCACTCCGTCTTCCTGACACTTACGCTGTCAAGCAGTGGTTCATTGCTGTGTAATGGGAAAACGATTATCTTGAAATGCTATTGTGTCATCCAAGCATATTTAAAAGTCAGGGTTTTAACACCTGTTTAAAAGTGGCCATGCTCAGAAATGAAGCAGAAACCGTGAGTCAAGGACTAGGTGGAAATTAACAGTACAAGCAGAGATAACACTTGCAGGACATGTGTTATAAAAGTTAAGTGTGGTGTTGAGTCACAAAAGTAATTGTGTGAAGAGGATGAAAGGAGCTTGCGTCAGTGTGTATAAGGTCACCTCAGGAACTGTGATTTTCCTGTAACTTCAGGATGCAGGTCTAGCCTAATAATATTCAAAAATTGTGGCGTGGGAAGGGATTTCAAAATGAGACGTTACTCTGCTAGATTTTCTTTCTTTCTTAACAATAGTTGCTCTCTTCACCTTGATGGTATATGTTATATTGATCCTGATTAGCCCCAACTGGAGGCACACAGATGATTTAGAAAGTGGCATTAGACTTGATAACTTTTTTACATTTATTGTAGGGAAAAGTCAACACTGAGATGGTGTCACATTATCAATGCTTTTTCACCATTAGTGTTAACTTGTTAAAATGTAATAATGCAAATATGAATGCTAATACACAGGATGAATTTAATGACAATGTATTAATTTAAAACTTTGCAGATTTTGGCCTGCCTTAATCGCCACCAAAACTCATCTTCATATTGTCATTGCCATATATGAAACAAGTTCAGTCACTTCCTTTAAATATTCTGACCTCCATTTACACTCATTTATCACGCTGAGTAGTACATACATGACTAATTTCTCTGATATCACCTAAACATATGAGCTTTACGAAATCAAACATGTTGCGTGGGGTGGTCAGTCCTCAGGAAATACCGATCTTCGTGGGATGGGAGCAGCATCTTGAAAGCATCCCTGTCCTTGGGATAAATATGAGCTGAATAAAGTGGTCAAACAGTTAAATATTTTATAGGCAACCTGGAAGTTAACTCCACTGTGGTTTGTTGGCTGCAGATGCTCTACTGGCTTTTAAAGATGGTTCAGGAATAATGCCAAAAATAAACCCTTGTGTTTTTAAACCAGGCTGATGATATTTATGGGTTTTTGTTGTTGGAAAATAAGCACAAAGGAGCTTTTGAGAAGCTTTAAGGACATCATAACAGTAATGTTAGACGTAATCACATAGCAGAGGATGCAATTTTCGAGGATCAGCAGCTCCTTCACCTTCAGGGAACAATTTGCTGGCTAATTTAAAAACATGCAATTAAAATGGAACGAGAACTATGAATCTTATTAATTTTTTTTAAGACCCAAAGCTAAATTGTAATTCCAGTTGTGATTGTAAAATTGTTATTGGCAAACAAACCATGCAATGCAGGATATCCCTTCTGCTAGCATATTATCAGCTCAACCTACTGAGAAAATTGAACTCTAAAAAAAGTCTTAAGGCCAGATTACTCTTGCTGATTAATATTTAAATGAAGATGTTAGAGTTTCCTGTCAATGTCAGCAAGAGCCCACAAATCTAACAAAATTTATGCTTAATGAAGTACAGTTCTAGCCACATTCAGTGCACATACAGTGTGTGTTTTGACACAATCCAGACAACTCTGATATTTAGATCAAGTTAAATTTCACCTATAAAACAGCTGCAGTTCTGTCTCATAACGGTCATAGGAAGCAAAATATCTTTAAAAAAGTGCATCATCACATCATATAGATGACACTGCAGAAGACTCTTTTAAGGAAGCTGGAGAATGAAAAATGTTCTGTATAGTTATCTACACTGAAGGTTAATTTGAATCAGGTTTGAATTGGTTTATGACTTAAATGTGTGTGTGTGTGTGTGTGTGCGTGTGTGTGTGTGTGTGGTGGGCGAGTTGGTGTGACTGTTCATGTGACCACTGTTTTGCTAGAGTATGACTAGTGACTACCATGTGTCCGTGAAAGGATGGGTAAAGGGAAGTGACATTGAGTGGTCTGTGAGGCGAGACACACACACACACACACACACACACACACACACACACAAAACAGATACATACATGCACACAGTTCTGGGAAATGTTTTAATTAGGGCATGTGAGCCCATATAAATTCCCCCTATTCAGACATGGGTCTTTCAGTTTCATATGAGCCGACTAAGTGGGAGGAAGGTGGGGGGAGAGACAAGAGAGAGAGACGGGGGATGGAGGGTGGAGTTGAACGAAGTCAAGGTTTCTATTTTAGCCCCAGATATCTGAAGGTGTCTCACCCTTTGTCTTGTGTCTCCTTTTTTCTCATCCGCCATCAGTCCATATACCAACACCTTAAATAACGCCTCTGCACTCAGGGATGTGTGTCATGCTGTGTGTGAGATCACGATGTATTCATCCGGCGGTTTATTGTCACGATATCCTTAAATAAATCCACTGCTATAACTGTGCTAATTAGATTTGTGCCCCAAAGGTCCCTTTATTTAAGCATGCATGTAAACCATAGCCTTTGAGTTTTGGACTAATTGCGCGTTTTCACCATATATGGCCTTTGTTTCTCCACTTTAAAGCAGTAGTGACAGAGGGGTGACTACATGGTGTCCGTAATCCAGTCTGCAGTGACTACAGTTGAGTCTTGCCCCCACTCGATCTGTGTCAATAGAGGAAGTTATGTATCTGCCATTTCCTCTTTTCAGTCATGAGTTTCTGTAGCATTTGACAGGCCTCCCTTGCTCTCGACCACCAGCCTCACAGCCCACGCCACCCTAGTGTTAACCAAGCAGCAGGTGGCCGTGACTCTTCTTCTTCTTGTAAAGAGTTAAAAAGGGGGGGGGGGCTGAGAAAAAGCTACAGGCTGAAGGAGTGATCATGATTCAGCTCTTCTAGTAACAGTGCAATTGTTTCTGTACACATTGAGCGGGCGGTTATCATAAATAGGTACAATGAGACAACACTTCAGGGAAAGTGAGAATAAACACCCAAACATGCACAGGCAAAGGGAGTCATTGCAGCTGAAACTGACCCCTTTCATGTGTGCTGTTCAGAGGGGAACTCCAGCTGCAAATGGAGGCATTCATTCCAAAAGGCTGCACATCATCCCTTTTGGAAAAATACAATCACTTCTGGTTTGTTAAAATGTGGATTGCATTGTTTTATTTTCAATCTATTCGGCATTTTATGGCCACAGAGTTTTGCTGAAGTGTTTCTCCATCGTTCGGGCTGCAGGGGTTCCACTAACTGATCATTTATCAGATAAAGTTCAGGTTTGTTGTTGATTTTTTTTTTTTTTGTTCTTGCCTGGTTTCTGATACCACAGCAGTGGGTGTTGCAGTTGTACACCAGTCAGTTCAACGGTAAAGCCCTCCCTGATACTACGCTGAAGTTCTGATAATATTTCATGGATTGTAGTTACAGTAAACACAAACTGCCTCCTCCTCTCACATACAGCTGAGCTGATTTGTCAGGAAAGTGACACAATGTTCGCTCATATCCTCTGGTTGTCTTTCTCTTTCCTTTGATTTCCACCAGTCTGTTTACCTGTTTTTTGTGCCTCATCTTCCCCTGAGCTGTATCTTTTTTCATGTGTATGCCTTGCGTTTATCTCTCCATCTGTTCTAGTGGTCGACCTTTTTTTTTTTTTCTTTTTTTTTTACTGAGCACAGGAAGAGGAAATTGATCAGGATCAGTTAGTTTTGCAACATTGCTTTCTGAGGATGTGTGTGTGTGTCCAGTGCTTTTGCAATATCTTCCTCTGATGTGGGAACTTATTTGTGCAGGAGAACAGCAGCTATTAAGACTCCTCCCAGTGTTTTGGCAACTTAATGTAATGGATTCACAATTACACACATGCATATGAAGTGCTTATCTAGGTTTTTCAGTTGATTCCTGCATCCTCAAGTGAGATATTTATAAATATACTGAGCTAAGCTGAATTGCATGAATATATTTACTAGCAATGTACAGCAGTTCACTTAAAAATCCTGCAAGAATCTGTTGCCGAATGGTTTCACCTAGCTTCTTTTACCCCATCTACTTATTGCCATCTCCAAAAACACCTCACCTGCCCCACCTACCATGGCCTTAACTGTATTCTCAAACACCCACGAGAATATACACTTACAAGTGAAAAATAAAAAAAATTTCCATATCGTTTTTGGTTCAGGTCTTCAGTACTTTCTGCAGCGCAGGTGATGGTGGGGTTGCGTTTGACTGCATAAGTCTGATCACAGGGTGTAACCTCCCCAGCAGTCATTTTATATGCTGCACCTCAAGGCTGAACGCTTCAGCTGGACATTATATTATAAGCGGCTTCATGACGAGTATTGCGCAGGACAAGTTGGTTTTCATTTAGCTTGCGGGAGGGAACTGGAAATGTCTAATGTAGAGTACAGGCAGGGCTGTCATGATTTTAGATTTTAAATGCATGATTACTTCAGCCAAAGAATTCATGATAATGATATTATTGTGATGCCTCTAGAAAACTGAATTGTTGAGTGGTTTGTCTTTTTTTTTTTTTTTGCAAATTAATTATTATATTGACACAGAGTAACCATAAATCTGCAAAAAAAAATATTTTTTTAAATTCCGTGTATTAATATCATGGTATATTGCTGCACACTTACTAGCACATCATACATATTTCTATCATTTTTATAGTACATATATCGGATAGGATTGTGGTATTTACATACTTGCTTTCCACAGTCACGACATTGTTAGTTGTTCTTATAATATTGCTCATATGTTTACACACACAGACACACACACACTTATACACCTATGTATACAGACCAGAAAAAAAAGAGAAAAATTATATTTTATATGTGTGTGGGTATCGCATGTAATTGCATATGTATTACTTATCTACATTTTTATTTTCATTCACAAATGAAGTGTGTTTAAATATGTTATTGTTTTGTTTCTGTGTTCCTCTTTTTTGTCACTTTTTTTTTGTTTAAAATTTAAGCTGCTAATACAGGCTTCTTTAGCGAAGGTTACATTGAAATCTCACACTGGCTTCGATTGAAAGTGTGACTGAAAAATGACTTTCTAGTTGCTCGTGAACTTTCCTACTGATTTAACCTGATTCACCTGATTTAAAATTTATTTACTTATTTTTTATATATTTTTATATATATATATATATATATATATATATATATATATATATATATATATATATATATATATATATATATATATATATATATATATATTTATTTTTGGCTCTCCAAGTGATTGCTCATCTAAAACTAAGTGAGCAACTTTAGGTTATGATTTTGCCTACAGTTACTGCACTCGGTGCACTACGCCCACACTCTACATTTGCTGTACCTGATTGTCATGTTTAAAAAAAACTGACAGCAAATATACGTTTTCATATGTTTGACTGTAATGATACTTTATCATGCTGATTCTTTCTTGTTTTCATACGTTGTCGTTCTCTCAGTGGAAACATTCCTCAACTTCATCAGCTCAGTTTAGCTCATCAGATATAAAAGCACACTCAATAAGATAATGTTTCCTGCTTTTGCCTATTAATTGACGCAGGGCGCGGCATTCTATTCGCCCACACACCTTGATGCTCCAGTGTTCACACATGCACAGCTGTTTAGTGCTGGGGCTAGAAACTGCTGACCAGATAAGGAGCTAAAAGAGGGGGAGAGCAAAGTGTGAAACCACTCCGTCAGCATGCCTTCTCTCTCACACATCTGTGCATTTTCTAAATCTTAGGGTGAAACTCCCTTTCGGTGATGCTAATGATAGAGGTGGCTGCTACCCTCAGACATCTGCACACACACACACACACACACACACACACACACACACACACATGCATACACCTGCAAGGACTCAGTGACTTCCTGTGGCTGCGTGCATGTGTTCACCTCTTGCTCTATCGCTCTGTTTACCTCCCAGTCTTCATGTCATGGCTCCTCTCCCTTCTCTTTTTCGGTCTCCCCCTTCCTCCCCTCCACCCCTTGTAACTTAACCCTCTCTACTCTTGTTTCATGTCTCTTCGCTAACACAGATTGTTCGAGGCTGGGACTAGATTTTCCTGTCTTAACCTCCTCTCTGCTTTATCTTTCAGAGTATCTCAACACCCACTCCCCATTCACTCACTCACTCACTCACTCACTCACTCTCTTGTGTTTCTCCTCCCCCATACCCTCTTTATACTTGTTTGATTTCTAAGAACATGTGTGTTTTTAGAAAACATACCTCCCTCATGTTCCTTTTTTTAACTTTTGTTGCCTCTTCTCAAATCTCAGACCATTTTCCTTCCAACCTCAGATTGATTTTCCTTTCGTGCTTTTCCTTCTTTAACTGGGGCAAACAAACAGAAACAGTCGACCTAACGTCGAGTTTGGAAAAAAAACAAGCACAATAAAAAAAAATTTTTTTTTGTTTGTTTTTGTTTTTTTTACAGAAAAACCATATTACACTCAATCTTCTGCTTTAGAAAATATAAATCGAAATACTTTCTCACTGGAAATTTAAATAGTGTCTTCCAGTGTTCTGTGTATTCTTCTGTTTTCTTTGAAATACAAAAAATATGAGTTTACTTTTACAATTCTGTTACACAGAGGGGAAAAAAAATCTAAAATGCAGATATGGTATTGTTTGAAAGTCTTGCAGCATCCCTCATCCTCTTCCCTTGCAGCGATAAAATATACGTGTGCATAAATTACATTAAATTCTAAAAAATATAAATGTTAGAAGTGATAGCCCTGCAGAGTATAAATCTTGTATTCTAGGTTACAGCTAAATAATGTTCATAAAATAAAATAATGTCTTTCTAGCAGTTATTTCTAAAAAGCCAAATATTTGTCCCATGCAGATTTTAATATTATTATTTTAAGATTTTCAGCAGAGGCTTTGGAAGTTGAGTTTTGCAGATTGCTCTTATGGTAAAGGCAAGCTGCAAAAGCTTTTATTCACATAGACCTCAGATTAGAAGTTGGTGGATATTACACAATGTATATGTGCACCCAAATGTCTTGCCCCATGTGCTGATAAGCTGATAATCCTCCAACAGATTCACACCGGCGTTCAGGTCTGGCATGCAAACCGGCTGCTGTTATAGCTCGCAGTGGAGTGTTGTGGTGTGGGAGGGCGAGGGGATAAGGGCCTTCGCTCTGCCAACCAAATGAATAATGTAATGTGTTCTTGGAACTAAGACCACAGTGTGCGCATGCGTCACCCTTTATACACACACACACACACACACACACACACACGCACATCATAACGCCCCAGTTACAGTAAGGACAGAGGAGGGCTTGGTTGCAGGGGCTCTGTTAAATAAAGAACAAACTTCAGCTGCGTAACATCAACTCAGCGGACTTCTCTTTTCTTTTTTTTTTCCTTTTTTAAAAAAAATTTCTCTTTAGTTAATGCTGGGTGCAATCGTTGTAATTATCAGGATGGTGTCTCAAGTCTTGTCTTTGACAAATTCAAATGGCGATTCAAATTCAGCCCCCAGCGGCGTCTGTTTTTATATCTCCTGGTGGGATGCAAATGTTCAGTCCGGATGGAACTGTTGGGACACAGAGCAGGTGGAGTTTGTGTTTTATCTCCCAGCAGAGACGAGCTGCTTTATTAGAAGGCCTGCCTGTGTCCATTTGAGTATTTCTTTAAAAAAAAAAATTTTTTTTTTTTAAATGCAGTTTTGGACATGACTGTCACTCAGATGTGAAGGTTTTGCGCCCCTGTGGTTCTTTTTGAGAGCGCTCAGCCTGGCTGAAAGCACCAGTTCTGGTTTGGCAGACATTATGTGTATACTCTCATCTCTTCTCATCCCCCCCATTTCCTCCTCCCCTACTCTTCCTCAGTGAAGGTGTCCCAGTACCACATTCAGCTCACTACCCCAAATAAGTGAGGTGTAAAAAAACGGTGAAATCTTTCTAAACCCTCTAAATCTGTCTGTCACACAGAGAAGAGAAGTGGTGTGAGCAGGACGAGGTGTGTGGAGGAGAAACGGTATGAGCTTGACTCTTACTTTCCATGTCTTTGGCTGCTTTGTGGGTTTTTTTGGGTTTTTTTGTTTGTTTGCTTTGTTTTTTTGTGGCAGAGGTTGTTTAGCATCATGATTTGTTTTGTTGTGGTTTGGATTAACTTTGTGCTAAATGCAGGTTTTTATATGAATGAAAATACTTGTACACGTGTTTTGTTTCTTAGTCAGTGCGTGCCTCTGTAGGAGGAATTTCATTTCATACAGAAACTCCATATGAGGATATTTTATAATATATTCAGAGCTGCTAAAGTGTATCTGTGTATTCCTTACAAGGCACTGAATAACATAAATGTTTAAACATAAAGATGTTTAAAACTGCTGCAGAATTTCCTTAAGCCTGCTTTAAACTTTTTGCTCATTTGCTAATTCACATGCACTTAATGACTTTGTTAAAATTGATCCATAAACTTGTCCTTCAGCCAGCGCAAGTAACCGAGAAAGCCGTCGCAACACCACAAGTGCTCACATTAACCAGCATGGACACACACAGACACATAGTAACAAACACACACACGAGCAGGCACTCTGGAAAACATCTGACATCAGAATTCATAAAAGCTTTTCTCCTTCTCCCTCTCAGCCACAGTTTTCTGTGAATAGTATAAAGTCATATTTTCCCCCTTAGTGCTGGAGCCTGATATAATTGAGGTGGACTGGGAAAACTTACAGCCTTTAACGGAAAATAAGAGCCATAAAAATAATACCAACAGTTCTAGTTCCAGTTACCACACGCTCTTAGTGTGTGCAGTGGGATTTCACGATATAGACGGTGGAAGCTGCTTTTATACTGAAGAGTAAATCTTTGTGCACAGGTTCGGTCAATCTTACAGCTGTCATTTTCCTGGCCTCCACACACAAGCTGCTCTCTCTTTCTATTAGGGGCCGCAGAGTCGAGCTAATGGACAGTAACAGTGGATTTAAGTTTCCATTTCCTCTTCAGTAAAAAAAATCCACGGCAGATTCTCCTCTGCATTGTTGATAACTTCTGTGATTTTGTTTTGGTTTTTGTTTTTTGTTTTTTTTCATAACCTACAGGTTTTTGACCATTGGCCTGGCAGTTAGACGGAGACAAAAGTTAAGTTTTCATCTGTATATTTAAATAAACAAATAATTCTTTGTTGTTAAAAGAGAGGAAGAGTGTGCACATAATGAAAGCAAGGGATGAGGAAACCGTAGACTTGCAGAGGTGGTGAATTCCTCTACCGTCGACAAAGAGTAGGAGGTGAGAGCAAAAAAACTAAGAAAGAGATGAGATGCAATTGTTGGAAAGATAAGATCCATAGCATTAAATGCACAGAAAATGAAGACATAAAAATTCAAGAGTTAAAATCCCTTTTTTAACCTACTTTGCATACTCACTTTATTTGTAGGTGTATGTTTTGGCAAGAGTAAGAGTGACATTAAAAGACACACCTAAAAGCAAACAGTCCTATCACTTATTTGACTTTAAGGTACTGAGTCCTGTTTAACATAAATAAACTAAGTGTGACAGTTATTAAGAGTTATGCTAGTAGTTGACTTGCTCGAACGTTCTCAAGTGCATGACAATGTGCATTTGTGGTGTCTGCCTGTGGGCTGGTATAACATTAGTTACAGTGTGTTGCAAGATTCAGCAACTTATGCAGACATGTCCTTCGTACGCAGCAAAAACAACCAGAAACAAAGTGACAAAGAACAAGAAGGGGGGATCTGAACAGTGTGTAGTTTGTGGCTGTGCATGTCATAATGTGTCAGTATTAAGTGACTCACAGGCAGACAGAAAATTGATGGGAATCATTGAAACTTCTATGTAGTCTTATTTTTTTCCGAATACGTCTGCGTTCTGAGGAATATGCCTAAAATAACAAGCTTGAACCACCAACCACCCATGATGCTTTTTTTCTCTCTCTCTCTCTCTCTCTCTCTCTCTCTCCCCTGTGCCGGAAATTTAATGTGCACCGTTGTTTGCTCCTACCAAAACACCTTTGTGTCTCGCTTTTCTGCACGGCTTCAATTTCTGGTTTTTGCCTTTGAGTGACTTTTTGCCTGCTGAGGGGCATTTCCAAATTTTTACAACATTTGCTGTGTATTTTTCAATAAAGAATCAGGTTTTAATAGAGTTATTACCAATTATGGAGCTATTTGTATGATTTTCTGGGCTAGTATCATATCTGCTTAGTTTTTCCTATTCATGATGCTTTGCCTACATTTTGATCTGCATGTTGGGTTGAAACTTAAATGATGTCCGAAAAAATGACAGAAAACTGTGAAAAATTGCTGTGGCAAAGTCACATCTTAATGTGTTCTCTGTCCAGCACATGCTCCAAAAGTCAAACTTATTCGGTTTGCTCGGATATACAGTTAGGGTGTCTAAACATTTTACTGGTACTGTAAGACAACAAAAATCAGCTTATCCTCATCTGTAATAATCTGAAAATGTTTGGTGTCTCAAGTCTCAGAGCTGTGAATTTAAAAGAACAAAATGAAGTGTCAAAAACAAAGTTGAGAAGGCCCTGAACTTCTTCACTCTTCTTTATCAGTTGGTGGCCCGACACATCGTCCTTGATGCCTTAAGTTCAGCGAGATAATTCTTACTAAAATGCTTTAGCTTGAGAAATATTCGTAATATTTGTAATAGAGGCTGTGGTGGTATTTTGTGACAAGTACCCGGTGACATTCAGCATGCCTGGGTTTCAAAGGAAGAGCGCTTTGCACAAGTTTGTCTCAGTGGTGCAATGTGATATGGTTTAACTCTCATATTGCACCTACCTGAATGTTTTAATATGACTCACAATGTCAATATGATTTTGGTTCTTACATGGTTGTTCAATTTTTTTGGATTCTTTGATTTCACCAAAAAAGACTTTCTTGGTTTTTTTTTGCTTGTTACTCATGTTTTTTGGTTGCATACGCTGATTTCCTTCCTGCGAAAGTAGTTGTACTAATGTGCATGGTCTGAAGACGGATGGGTATTAATGCAGAGCAACCGCAGCGATGCCATAACCTTAGCTCCGCTGCGATCCTCATACCTGTTAACCTCCTTCTGAACAGGGAGGGGATGACAAGGAGATCATGTTTATCGGAAAGTGTTCGGAAAATGGGCCGTTGGGTTTTGGAGAGAGGGGGCGCGTAGGCGAGTTGGGGGGGAGGGGTATCGCTCAATCTGTTCTTCGTCACCCTGCACCCTCTTTTGGTACAACAGGAAGGAGAGTGAGTGACAGAATGTGCGATAGAGGTAGACATCCCAAAGGATGAACGCTTAACCCCAAATTCTGATGAAGAGATCAGACCTTTAAGTCTGTCTGAACATCTAAAGGAAGGAGGAAGTAGGAAAAAAAAGTGGTTTAGAGAGAGCGCGACAAGGAAAGTAAGGGAGAGGACTTGTGAAGAGCGAAAAGATGGAAGCCGTGAGACAGCCGCTGCCTCGTCTCCAGCTGACGGTGCCCATGCCCATAAAGAAAGGGAAGGTAGGATTAACATTTGTGACCTCTGGGTGTCTCATCCTCTCATTTTCAGATGAGAAAGTGACGGTTTGAGAAAATAAGAAGGATCAAAAAGTTTGCAGAAAGGTATCGGCACGTTCTTGATAGGTATTTAACTGTCTGTACTTTTCATTTCACGTTGTTGATTGGGTGGGGTGTATTTCTCCATGATTTAAATAGTCTGCCATTAAGATCGTCACACAACAGGTTACATCTAACAATGGTGGGTGGGGGGAGCCACAGATTGGCACGCTATGTGTGCAAGTGTTCATGTACTGTGTGTGTGTGTATATATATATATATATATATGTGTGTGTGTGTGTGTGTGCTTGTGTGCATGCACGTGTGTGTTTAATAGGGTGTGTTTTGGAGCAGGTTAGTCAGGTGGATGTACTGTTGTTGAGCAGAGCCCTCTGGGCACTGTGTGAACACTGTTATTGGATGGCCAGGGGGCTGCCAGTTGCTATGGGAGGGAGATGAAGGGCAGGGAGGGGGAATCTGGAGGGTGAGTTGTTTGTGGAAAATCTGGTCTGCTCAGGTGTGTGAGAGATATTGTCGACCAGGTACAGTGTGGACAGGGTGAGGTGCGAGCTTAGGGATCCAAAGAAGGGAGTTGTTGGGTCTTATTACCGTCACATCTCACAAAGGGAAATAAAGAAAGTCATTGTCCCAGCATGACGTTCATTACGGGATTCTACGTTCAACCCCCCGCTCATACTTCTTGTCGAAAAACTGGTTTCTTAAATATCCTCTTGCAATTTAAAAAAAATAAATAAATAACACCGAGTGATATAAGATGCACTGAACTGTGGCAACCTATTGATATGTTTATTTTATTCCTTTATAAAGTTTATCATTCTCTGTTTTTTCTTCCTCATTCTTTTACTGGTACTCCCCCTTTCACCCACTCTAGCCTGTCACTTCCTCCCTTGCTTGCGTTTTTTTCCTTCTCTCTCTCTCTTCCATTGGCCCCTCTCTACCAGGTATTTTATTTCAATCACCTAATGCTATAAGGGTTTCACACGAATTAACCTACTGCCCTCTCGTTACAGCACCTATAGTACATTGCATAACCTTTCCCTATCTTGACTATAATTTTTGTTTTATATTTCCACTGTGCCACTGATCATTCCTCTTGGTTTTTATATTTCACAAAGCTGTGACACTGACTCTGTCATCTTCTATGCACTTTTTCTCAAATGTCCCAACCTCATGACATCACCGCCAAAAATCTCCACCTCCTGATTTAGCAATCTGGAGCAAATGCACAGGGCGCGTTAGGCGAGGAAGATCATGAGGGCGAGTTGTTGTCAAGCCCTGTTTAAACTGTACGTCAGGTTAAAGGGGAATCCTAGCATCAGTGACGCTTCTAGAGATTTACTTAATTGTGGAAGAGGTGAAAGATGGTCTCTTATTTTTAGAAACTACACAGCAATAATGCTACTTTCTTTGAAAAATGAACCTGATTAAAGTACCATATTATAATTTGCTCAGCACTCTGCTTCTCCACATATATTAAATTACCTTTCTTTCATGTAGGTGGTAATGTCTCCAGGAGAGGACGGGCTGATTGGGATTCCCTTCCCGGAGCACAGCAATGAGCTCTTGTCCCATCTCAATGACCAGAGAAGGACAGGGCTCCTGTGTGATCTCACTCTGACTTCCCGCGGGGCACGCTACCCGACGCACCGCTCTGTCATGGCTGCTGTCAGTCTGTACTTCCGCCGGCTGTTTGGCACAGAAGAAGGGGGTGGCGAGGGCGGAGGAGGTTTCAGCGTTTGCCAGCTGGACTGTGTGGCACCTGACGCCTTGGATGCTCTGCTGGAGTTTGCCTACACTGCCACCCTAACGATCCCCAGCTCTGGGATGAGAGATGTGCTGCGAGGGGCTCAGCTTCTGGGCATCCAGTGCGTGGCTGATGCCTGCAGAGACATCCTGGGGGAGACTGCAGAGGCAGAGGGGGAGGCAGCAGAGGAGCAGAGAGCCCAACACACAGCTACTGAGAGAATGATGAGAGAGAGAAAGTAATAGAGAAAAGGTCCAGAAGGAAAATAGATGTAAAGAAGGTGAAAAAAATTGGGCCACATCACAACATCAACTCCTCACCTTTGAACCCACCTCCTGCTTCTCCCATCTCGCACCCTTCACCTGCATCTGACAGCCTTCGCTCTCTGCCCTCTACCCAGCCTCCTAGCCCCGAACAGCAGGAGCTTCGCCTCACACCTGGCCAGAATGGGGATCCTAAAGAGATTAGAGAATCAGGCAGAGGGGCCACACTAAATGGCGGCCTCCCTTTCTGGCTACAAGAGCGCCCCGTATAGCCCACCCACCTCCCAAACCGTCCTTGAATGACAAGCTCTCAGGGGATGATGATATTGATGATGGTATGCTGATAGGAAGCACCTCCTTGCCTACCTCTGTAGCTGATCGAGGTGCAGCCACTTCAGTAGTGGCAGGGGGTAGGAAGAGGAAGTCTCAGACCCCTCAACAATGTCCTGTCTGTCAGAAGATCATCCACGGAGCAGGAAAACTGCCACGACACATGAGGACGCACACTGGAGAGAAACCCTTCCAGTGCACTGCTTGCGGAGTCCGCTTCACCCGGTACAGAAACTTCTCACTACAAACATTCACAAAAATGTGAATGTGTTAGCAGTTGTTGGTTTTTCATTATATATTATATATTTACAATCTTTCTACATCTTCATCCTTTGTCTTTGCTCTCTTTTCATTAGCAATGATAAATTGAAGATCCACATGAGGAAACACACAGGCGAGCGCCCCTACCCCTGCCCCCACTGCCCTGCCCGATTTCTGCATTCCTATGACCTCAAAAACCACCTGTCCCTCCACAGTGGAGCACGGCCCTTTGAGTGCCCGCTTTGCCACAAGGCGTTTGCCAGGGAGGACCATCTCCAGCGTCACCGCAAGGGTCACAGCTGCCTGGAGCTACGCACACGTCGGCCCAGACGTGGGCCTGAGCTGGTGGATGATAGTCTAGCTGATGGAGGCATGAGGGAGCAGTCCAACTCCCTGGAGGCTATGTCTTTACAGGCCCACTCCTCTACATTCCTCCCCCGCACAGTGCTTGAAGGGGGAAGTGGCTCAGGTGCTGGCCCTCCTCTTATATTTCCAGGTGACCTAGAGAGGGAGCGCTCTCTCACCCTTCAGGCTCTGGCCCAATTTGGGCCTCAGGGGCTAGCCAGCTACCCTGAGCTTTTCTTGCGAGGGCTGGAAATGCGAGCAAGCAGGGAGGCGGAGGGAGAAGATCCAGGAAGAACCCACTCGCCAGCTACACAACGTGACCGGTGGGCCGATGAAATGGAAGAGGAAATTGGAGATGAGGAGGCAGAAAGAAGAGGAATAGTGAAAAGAGAATGTCTGTTTGATTGAATGTGTGTATGTGCGTGTGGTAAAACTTCCACAATAAAAAAAAAAAAAGATCACTCAGGTGGCTGGACTAATTACCTGCTGCTCACAGATAGAGAGCGCTTTAAAAAAAAAACAAATATTAAAAGAAAAAATATATTAAAAGAAAAATTGTAAAACGGGTTTTCTGCGATATTTTAAATGTTTGTCTTCTGGTTGTTGGCATTTGATTTCATTTGTCTTTTAAAGTGTATTTCTTGTTTGCTGTTTAATTTCATGTACTTTAGGTTTGAGCTGTTTCTTATTCCTTATGTCTTGATTTTATTTTTTGAGCTGGTGTGTGTCAGTGTGTGTGTGTGTGTTGTTCTTGGGATGCTTTTTACTATGCAAACTCAAATCCATAGCTGCGGCATGGAGTGATAATTTAAGATGTATATTTTAGTTACAACCTAAGTTGATTCAGGTGCAGTTCAGGAGTCATATCACCTAGATCACAACAATGAGTTTGTGTGCCCTGTCCTCTGGTGGTTATCAGTGGAAATACAGTCTAAATAATTAGACTTAATCTGTGCATTGAAAGCAATAATCTTACCTATTTTTGTTAGCGGTACAGTGAGCTTTGATTTGGTGCTTAAAACCAAAGATTTTAGGTTTTTCTTAAGAGGAGGGGAGAGAGGTGAACTGTAGCCAATGTTGGGTTTGAAGACTAGATTCTTCCCAACTGTTTTGATAGCCATGAGAACGAATCTGCTTCTGCATTTGAGTGTTTAAAAGCTGCAGATCTCTGTGACCAAAAGAGACAAAGTCTGGGTCAATGAGTTGATGCTGATAAATGGTAAAGTCAATTCTTTTTTCTTTTTTCTTCTTTCTTCTTCCCAGGAGCTGTGGACTTCAGTCTTCCAATGCACTCATTTGGGTTCTAAGACAATGTGCCCCCCTCATTTCTATTTATTTATTTATTGATATTTATTATGGCTCTTCTGCTCAAACTTTTCTAAGACCAAATAAAGGATCGGACACAGATCTAATCCACTCCTCATCCAAGCTGCATTACGCTAAAAATCTTTCCTCGTGATCTACACACACCTCAATGCCTTTTTACAGGCAGTGTCTTTGTTTTTTTTTGTTTTTTTACTTTTTTTTTTTGTTTTGTTTTTTTTTTGGCGGCCATTTGTCCTCAAATGCATTCTTTGCACATTTAACCCCATCAGGTTCCATAACACAGGCACATTCCATCCTTCGGGGTAGAGAGGAGGGAATAGCAGTAAGAGGGTTTAAAACCCTTCCTCTTAAATGGATTTTTCAGCATGCTTTTTGGTTCTTAACCCAGCATGTGTAGTACTGTATCGCATATTGTTGCATGGCAGTTCTTGTAGATTGGCCACCGCTGTGTGTGTCAAGGGGCCATTCTCTTTTCCGTTTGTTCATCTTTGACCAAAAACCTTTATCAATGCTTTACCTGCAGCAGAACTTTGGTGCAAACCATTAATTGCTTGAAATGATGGCAGTTGTATTTTTATTTTCACTTCTATCAAAATCTGCACTGTCAGAGCCTGCTGTATCAGCCACGCTGGTCTGGCCTTGTGTGCACTATCAGCTACTTTCCATGTAGTGAATCTTTTCTCTGTTTCCAGTTTATTTGCACTATGAGATTTTGGAGCTTCAAGCTTTTTTTTTCTTTTTTTTTGTCTGACCTTTAAAATCAAGCCCATTAACTCACGTGGTACCATTAAAAATAGTGATTGAAATAGAGAATACTTCGTCATAACCCTCATACTTCCTCCTGTATATGAGTACAGCGATATTGTCAAATATAATATATATTGGGATGAAGTTGCCTTAGTTTTTGTTTTGTTTGTTTGTTTTTTTTGTGCTGCAACTATTCTCAGGAAATCTTGAGCAATGCACTAAGTGATTATACAAAATATCAAATGGGAAGAAACCGGTGCTGTAGGGTGATTGACACTCTTCATACTTGTGTAATGCCAGTAGTTAAAAAAAATTGCTTTTATATTCATTTGTTTGATGTTTAAAACACAAATGGATTCATTAAAGTGTAGACAAATAAGAGTAGTGGCAGTAAACTACTGGCCTTACTAGAACCAGTCTTACTGGAATGGCAGTATGACAGTTGGTACTGGGCATGAAGGGTGTTGGTACTCCCAGTCAGGGCTTTGTGAATGAATGTGGTTTAACTGATGCCAGCTGTGAAGTGTGAGTTTCTATGTGAGCTGTTTGTTTTCCTGGCTTTGGTGAAGGGACATGGGGTACAGTCTGAGCAGGGACCCCGCTATCAGGGATACATTTTTGTCTTTCAGTTTTTAGGGGACCTTCTCAGAGATATGAATTCAGTTTCCCAAGATTTGTTTCAGTTATTGTAAAGAAAATAAATAAAGATATCTAAGCTTGGCTTTTCTGTGTTACTGTTATTTTCTTTCGGCCGCTCTGTTTAGAGGTCGCCCAAGCGGATCATCTGCCTCCATCTCACCCTATCCCCTAGCATCATCTTCTGTCACACATCCATGAATCTTCTCTGGGGGTTCCTCTTTTCCTCCTGCCTGGCAGCTCCATTTTCAGCATCCACTATTCCTCCTCTGCACATGTCCAAATTATCTCAGCCTTTCCTCTCTTTGTCTCCATCTGCTCGACCTCCATCTGACACACTTACCCATTCATATGAATGAGTAAGTGTGTCCAGGTTTTTGACTGGTACTGTACTCATTTCTAATCTTGCTCCTCCTGGTCACTCCTAATGAAAATCTTAACATTTTCAACTCTGCCACCTCCAGCTCTGCCTTCTCTCATTTTGTCCGTGCCACCATCTCCAAACCATACAACATAGCAGGTCTCACTACCATCTCATAAACCTTCCCATTCACTCTTGCTGCTATCCTGTCACAAATCACCTGACACACATCTTCACCCACTCCACTTCCTCAGCTCTCTTTGTGTACACTTGTGTCTGTTGTTTTGGATGGTATTTAAACTCATCCACCTTCACTTCCTCTAATCCTTGCAGCATCACTGTTAACACCCGTCTCCCTCTCATTCACACATTCCTCTTCAGTGCATACCTCCACCTTCCCAGACTCTCTTCCACCTGATTCCTACTCTCACTACAGGTTACAGTGTCGTCTGTAAACATCATAAATGGAGAGTCCTGTCTGATCTCATCTGTCAACCTGTCCATCATCACTGCAATCAAGAAGATCCACAAAGATGCAGTGTAACTCCTTTTGATCTTCTCTACACTTCTCCATCAACACTCCACACTGCTGCTCACTGATTGTTACCTCTCTTCTTAACCTAAGATTAACAACTCTTTCCATTCCTCAGGCATCCTTGCATTCTCTAAGATTGACCACTGCCCTCTCTCCTAGATATTTTCATACCTCCACAGGTATATCACCTGGACCAACCACCTTTCCACACTTCATCCTCTTCATAGCTGCCCTCACTTCCTCCTTACTAATCTTTAGTACTTCCTGATTCACTAACTGTCCTCCATCCACCCTCATATACTGCTCTTTAGCTGTAATATTACTGAATTTAAACTGTTTTAAAAGGAACCTCAACATTTTGTGACTGAGCTATGTGGGTGGAAAAGTAACCTGTGCTCTCTGGTAGAAAAAAAACCAACCCTAAAATTGAGATGTTCTTATTTTTAATATTCTTGTTAACTGCCAGTGAGTGATCTGTGATATGAGCTAATACTGTGAAATGTCACCTCAGTGAGCTGTCAGTTATGCTTTCAATGGCATTGTCAGAAACAGCGAAAAGTGACAGGATATGAGGTGTGCCTGAGCTAGCTGGCATGAATGTATAAGCCGAGCTCTCACTGTGTTTTTAGAAACCGATTGCCTTCTGTATGCAAAGTTCGTTCTACTGTCAGACTCAAGTGACAGATGAAAGAACAGTTGGTTTGTTTGTCCAAATTCCAGTCAGCTTATTAAATGGTTTTTGGTGGTTTTCATTTATTCTTTTGATTTTTGTCTTCATTTTATAGATTCTAATTGGTTATTTCTAGTACTGTTTCCTTTATTTACTTTAACATTATTTTGCTTTCAATATTTCTTATGTTTATTTGTTTGGGTGTTGCTCTCACTGGTCACTTGATTAGGTACATGTTTCATGTTGTTTATGCCAAATTCTGACCCCTACCATTCAAATGTTGCAGCAGAAATCAAGACTCATCAGACCAGGCAACATTTTTCAAATCTTCTTTTGTCTAATTTTGGTCACCCCAGGTAAACTGTAGCGGCGCCTACTGTGGAAGACCACAAGAGGCGCCACTCCTGTCAGATAAGAACACAAACCCTTGATAATGACAAACAGTTATTTGAGTTGCTGTTGCATTCTTGTTAGCTTGAAGCAGTGTGGCCATTCTCCTCTGACCTCTGGTATCAACAAGGCCTTTTCACTTGGAGAACTGCTGCTCACTGGATAGTTCCTCTTTTTTGGAGCATTCTCTGGAGACTCTAGAAATGGTTGTGTGGGAAAAATCCAAGTAGACCAGCAATTTCTGAAATACTCTTTCTGATAGCAACAGCCATGCCACATTCAAAGTCACTTAAATCACCTTTCTTCCACATTCTGATGTTCAGTTTGAGCTTCAGCAGGTCTTTCTCGACCATGTTTACTGGCATGTAATTGGTTGATTAGATATTTGTGTTAAAGAACAACTGAGCAGGTGTACCTAACAAAGGTTGAGTGTTTGTTTCAACAGCTTCTGGGAATCATAATAGTAACTGAACTTGAGCTCACTTTCTCTTATAACTCCAGGTTACAGAAACTTGCCTCTAACACTTTAAACCCATTATTTCTTAGTTGAAGTGACTGAGCTGGAAATGGTGTGTGGGTGTGTGTGTGTGTGTGGGGGGGGGTGAATAGGTCTTTTACATGAAAGTCATTCTGACATATGAAAGGCACAGGTGCGAATAATAAAATAAACTGTGGCTGAATTGAATGGCTCAGTTTCGGGCTTCTAACTTTGTTCTGGCTCTGTCTCGCTGTGAAACATGGCTGCTGTTAATTTAATGAGTAACATTTGTATGTTTCATTTGGTGACATTTTCAAACACCTATGGACTATTTCCACAGCAGACTACTGGGAAAAGCTCAGGTGTCCCAGTAAACTACTTCGGCTTTTCCAGTGAACCAGCACACACAATGATATGACAAGTGAGATGCCGACCCAGGTGGGAAAGCATGCCTCACGGATGGTATTCAATACATCTGTGCTTCCCCTGCTATGCCATGTCACATTGAAGCCACGGGTTTATTTTCACATTAATAATCCATTTATAACCCTGCAAATGTTGCACGAAATCCCTTAATGAAAATGATCTGGCCCTGATACTGACCCAATAGTTGTTTCTGTGCATGTGCGTGCGTAGCACAGCATAACGGATACCTGCGGTGCGCAGGACGTGACGTGGTCTCTAATCCTCTTAGTTTAATTAAGCTGAACCAGCAGGCGTACGCGGCAGCTCATTCGGCAGCCGAGTTTAAAAATCGACTCGATCTTCTAAGAAGTCAAACGCAGACCCTGGGAGGAGCAGCTGTGGAGTTTAAAGCCGTTTAAAAGGGAGCTCGGTGTGGGTGTCTCGGGCCCCCTGCAGGATGCTGCCTCCGCGGATGCTGTGGGGAGCTGTGGCGCGTCAGGTTGCTCCGCGACTCACCTACAGCACTGCTGCACAGCCACAGGTAGGTAGGTAGGCCTGCGGTCACAGAAATTGTCACACACGGTACATTGCAGAAAGTGGCAGATTTGTGAGTGAAATAAGATCATCCAGCAGAGCTCTTTTTTTTTCTTTTTTTTTTTACAAAACATCCAATATGATGGCGTTCCTAAGGTGGTTTTTTTTGGGTGGTGGGGTTTAGAGCAACTTGTTGTCTTTGAACATTTTTCTTTTTCTTTTTTTTTACTATATTGCCATATTTACTATAGATGCTACTGTGACCGATAAAGATGAATACATATTGTGTAATTTAAAATGTCTTAAAAAATATTCTTGGGTTTGATTTAGATGTAGTCCAAGATTAAGCTTAAAAACAACTTCACAAAAAGTTGTTTATTGACATATTCATTTCATTTCATTTTTAAGTGTTTATATGGCGCCAGATCACATCAGTACTGATCTCGATTTACTTTTCATTGTAGACAGTGTAAGCACTGTAAACCTACAACATTAGAAGGTGTTTAAAGCTGCAAATCTCCAAACCCAGAAAGCCTCAGCATATAAAGCTTTCTGGGTTTCAGCTTCTTGTGTGTTCAAATGACTTTTCACCTTAATATTTTCTAGTTTTTGCACTTATGTCAACACTATAAATTCATAAGCAATGGTTGCTGTAATATTTCATTTCAATATTGCATTATTGCTTGCCAGCTTTTTCAGTCACATCTTTCTTTAACCTTTCTCACCTCCAGCAGGTGAAGCCAAAAAAGACAAAATTTGGTCCTCTGAGTGACCAAGATCGGATATTCACTAACTTATATGGCCGGCATGACTGGAGGTAAAAGTATTTAATGCAAAACAACCTTCACTACTCTCTAATACCTGTAGAACCCCCCCCCCTTTCTCTCTCTCTTATGCTTTTCTTTTCTCTTCTCTTTTTATACCAGACTCAAAGGAGCACTAAAAAGAGGAGACTGGTATAAGACCAAGGAGATCTTACTGAAGGGACAGGACTGGATCCTGAATGAGGTGAAAATCTCAGGGCTTCGGGGCAGAGGGGGAGCAGGATTCCCCACAGGCATGAAATGGAGTTTCATGAACAAACCCAGCGATGGCAGGTAGGAGAGAGAGGGAAAGAAAACCATCTGTGAGGAATGCTAAGGTTTCATCGATTGGCATGACTGTGCTTTACTACTTTGCTGTGTGGTAGGCCAAAATATCTGGTGGTAAATGCTGATGAGGGTGAGCCTGGGACGTGTAAAGACCGCGAAATAATGCGTCATGACCCCCATAAGCTGATAGAGGGCTGCCTGGTGGCTGGGAGAGCCATGGGCGCTCGTGCCGCATACATCTACATTAGAGGGGAGTTTTACAATGAGTCATCAAACCTACAGGTATACATATGGACAGATGGGTGATGAACAGTCACGTGGATGAAGAGTGTTTGTCCTAATTGCTTTCCTCAAACAGGTGGCCATTAATGAGGCATACAAAGCAGGGTTGATGGGAAACAACGCCTGTAGCTCTGGGTATGACTTTGATGTATTTGTTATGCGGGGAGCTGGAGCATACATCTGCGGAGAGGAGACAGCACTAATCGAGTCTCTTGAGGGCAAACAAGGGAAGCCCCGACTCAAGCCGCCTTTCCCTGCAGACATAGGTGAGGTAAACTCTCTACAGCCTCCTACATCCTGTTTCCTGCAGAACTTAATTATGGTTTAAGAAACTGCAAAATAGGGTTATATTGTAATTATAGTTATTTACTGCTCTCTCTCTCTGTCTCCCTAAAGGGGTGTTTGGATGCCCAACAACAGTGGCCAATGTGGAGACAGTTGCTGTGGCGCCTACGATCTGTCGTCGAGGCGGAGCTTGGTTCGCCAGCTTTGGGAGGGAGAGGAACTCTGGGACAAAACTGTTCAACATCTCTGGTCACGTGAACACCCCATGCACAGTGGAGGAAGAGATGTCTATTCCTCTGAGGGAGCTGATAGAAAGACATGCAGGTGTGTGTATTTAGCCCAATTCTGTCCTTGGATGAAGAGTTTACTTTATGAAATATTACCATTTTTTTCTTCTCTTGTCTAATGTGATTGGTGCAGGAGGAGTGAGAGGCGGCTGGAGCAATCTATTAGGAGTGATCCCAGGGGGGTCCTCCACTCCCATCATCCCTCGGCATGTGTGTGATGATGTGCTGATGGATTTTGATGACCTGCTTCGCGCAGAAAGTGCCCTGGGAACCGCAGCTGTCATAGTCATGGATAAATCGGTAAACAGTTGCCCGAATGATCATACAGTGTGCAGGATCCTCAGTGACAATGGAACAAAAATCTGAGTGTGTCTTCTCTGCAGACTGATGTGATCCGAGCCATTGCACGTTTGGTTGAGTTCTACAAACACGAGAGCTGTGGCCAGTGCACACCCTGCAGGGAGGGTAAGAAACTGCATTTAACAACAGGATCAGGCAGTGATAGTTTAAACATCCATCACCTTACCCTTTAAAATATTTTTACAACCTCCTTGCATTTCCTGTAGTGCTGGTCTCTCTTTAGTAAGCTGTAATAAGCACCTGTGGGAAGCGTCAACAACAAAAAGAAGCCAGGTTAAATAAAGTCTTTACTATTCAGGATATGCCTGAAGGGTACATAGGTGTGATAAGTAGTCAGATATGTTATTAAAGCAAAACAAACACTCTGGTAAGATATATCTTTAAATAGTAAAATTATTGAAGCCAAGTCCCGCCAAAATAAAGCCAACCTTAATGTGATCCTCGGTTTACTCAATTTGTGTTTTGTTTGCACGTGATTTTTAGTCCAGTTCTTATACCTGACATTTCAGAGGAATGTTTTGTGTGTGTGTGTGTTTGTGCCACCTAACACTGACCTATGAATCTTTCAAGCATAAAAAAGCACCTAACTTAAGAACTGACTTGGGACCCGAGAGATGCATCTGGCCCTTCAGTTGATCCGTCTGCTGTTCACTGAAGCCTCATCAGAAATGATCTCAGTGGTAGGGTGGCTTAAGGAAGGGAAACAGTGAGAAAAGGCTGAGATATGCCAAATTACATATGGCAACACGTCTGCTGGAGTGATGAACGCAAATTCAAAGTTTTGGGTTCAAATTGTAAGTTTGTACAGAGGAGGTCAGGAGAGAGGTACAACAGTTTGTGTCTACAGCGATCTGTAAAACACAGTGGAGGCTCTGTCATGGTTTGGGGCTGCATTTCCAGCAGTGGTGTTGGGGATTATGAATGCAGAAAAGTAGCATCAGATTTTGATCCATCATGTAATACAATCTGGAAGATCCTGATTGGCAATGGCTTCAAACACAATGCCAAACTAGTCTTTTAAGTTCTGTTAAGTGAAAGTTTATGCTTCCTTAGATTTCATATCCAAAGACATGTATGCCATGGATGTGAGGTAAACCGCAACAAAGTGCTCTGTGAATGTATGGTTAAATGTGGCTTGTAGTCAAAAAGCACTTTGAGGGGTCACTAAGGCTTGAAAAGCACTATACAAATGACAGCCTGCTTCCAAACAGCTAAAAGGTAACCAAGGCTGCCGGTCTCTCACAAGCCTCTCAGTGCAGGATCAGCTGAAGCCTGAGAGTCATGGATAAAGCAGCACAATTAAAAAGCCTGACGTTTTGCCTGAATTTGGATAAGCAGTGCAGCAGTACTCATTTCAGTCTCCCAGTAAACCTAGATTCATAGTGTACAAATCTAGGTTTAGTGTATGTAATAGTAGTTTATAAAAAAAATAAAGGAAGCTATAACTGTCATTTTAAGGTATCAAATAGGTTTAAGTAGATGTTAGACTCAAATTTGACAACATCAAAGGAATCGGATAAGGGTCAATAAAAACTCCCCCCCCAAAAAAAAAAACACACACACAGACACACCCCCACCCCTATGCACAAAGTGTTGTTTTACTTTATGTATTTGCCAAAAGTGGACTATGTTAAAATTAAACATTTTTCAACTTTCTCTCCTTTGTCCTCTCCCTCAGGAGTGGACTGGATGGATAAAATAATGTGGAGGTTCGTGCGAGGGGAGGCAGCAGGTTCAGAAATCGACATGATTTGGGAGCTCAGTAAACAGATTGAGGGACATACCATTTGTGCCCTCGGGGACGGAGCTGCTTGGCCTGTGCAGGTGAGATTTCTTGGAGCAGTTTTAACCACTTAAATTAAGCTCAGCAAGAAAACGCTTTTAAATTTTAAACCAGTACTAAATGTTTATACCCTCCTCCCACTCTTTCCGGTTTGTAGGGTTTGATCCGCCACTTCAGGCCAGTTATGGAACGCCGCATTGCTCAGTATAACAAGAAAAATCCTCCAAGAGAGCCAGGGATCGAGATGATCTGAAAGTGAAATGTTCCCATAGATCATTCATTTTAAAATATAAATATTTCTTGTTGATCAAAGTTATGCACATTGCAAAAGCTATGCAGTTTGTCATGTGTGGACACAGTCTGTTTTGCTGATATATAAATGCAGCAATGAGATGGTCATTTAATCCTTGACTTAGTTAACTGCCAACTATGTCAAAACTGATGTTAAACAGCCAATGCACAGTTCAGTGAAAGAAACTGTCAAACACATCAATAAATTAGCTTTATTTCATAAACTTGTGAAATAAATTCAAATGGTTCACGGCATACATTTCCAATATGATCTGTACAAAAAAGGAAAAGATCAACAAAAGGATTATGCCACTGATGTTTTTTTTACTTTGGGTAAAGAAAAGGGATGAACAGGAAAAGCTGTGTTGAGATGAAAGGAAAACTGGTCTGTGATTTACAGTCTGTGATATATATATTTTACAAAGACACTTTGTAAAACTGTTGAGCTGGTGTGGATTTTCCTTCAGTTCAGACCAACTGTAGGCAGAATATTGCTCAAGTGGCCATCTATACATCCAGACAGAAGGTTGAAGTGTTAGTCCTGCAAATGTCCAACTTTAAACTATAATGTTTGCACAGAAAACAAACAGGAGTCTTCACAAAACTTTAATTTGTCCATTTGGGCCCAAGAACTAAAATAACGCTGAAACCAACACAGAGCTGTTAAGAATCATCCTTGCAATGAACAGATGGGCTCAGCTGGGGTGAATATCCTGTAAGACTTAGCAGAAAGCACTCGGTGAGTTCAGATTGTTTTTTCTGTATTAGGGTGCCATCCAGAAAGGTATAGACTGCTGTTGTGGCTGCGTTTTAGCTCGAGGGGGTGGTGGAGGAGGGCAGCGATAACCCTGTGCCCAACCTGAGGTGGTGGTGGTTGTGGAGGTGGTAGGGGGAACTGCCCCAGGGTTACCTGGCCCTGATGTGGCTTTTGAGGTGGGATGGTCTTCCTCTTCATCAGAAGAGTCACCGGTGTATGCCACCAAACCTGTTTTCAGTCTTTTTACTGCAGGCTCTGAAAGAGCAACAGGGCAACAAACAGGGGAGGGGGACGACAAAAAAAAACAAAAAAACAGACAGGCAGCACATGTAGAGAAGAGAAAGAGAGAGAAAACATACACAAAAACACCCAGCAGCAACACATTTTAAATACAAGTCAAAGGTAATTATTCCAAACACATTTTGGGAGAAACAAATAGTTAATAGATTTGATTTAAATCAAAGTTTATGTCAGCCGGTTTGAGGAGGGGGGGCGACCATTTGAAAGCAGCCATTGGTTAGTGGGGAGCGACAGTGTCAGGGCCGTCCAATCGAGCGGCAAGACGGTTTCATGGGACGAGTCGTGCCCCACCCCCAACCGGTATCCATCATCACACCAGATACATGGAAGAGAAGAAAAACACAGAGAAAAAAAGAGAAAAAACACAAAAACAGGAGAGATTCTCATTAGTGAGGAAGAAAAACGAACTTCGGACAATCCAGACTGATGATGCCGTCACAACGCGACGGTGAGGTGGACTCAACATAATCACACTTCATTATAAAAGGACTGAAAAAAATGCACAAAAGTTGTCAAGTCATAGCTCCACCTCACTATCTTGAGATGGTCTAGTCACAGCAACAGAATCTTGGACGAGTCCCTCTGAGGCCTAACGTGGCTGAGTGTGCAATGCTGCATTTATCTCTGCCACAACAACAGGAGTGACTTTATTATTAAATCTAAAAAAAAATAAATTAAAAAAAACAACCAAACCTGTTTTTGGGGCCAGCTGGGGGTTTATGTAACAGATATATTGCTCCAGTGAATTGAAATTTAGATAGTCCAGTGGGCAGGGAGAGGATTTTTCCTCTTTACAGTTCTACATTAAGACTGAATAAAATTAAGGCCAGGCTTATAACAGGGTCACAGTCCACAATTTGGATTTGGGCAGGGATTTGTCAATCCACAGGATAACACCCTTACCCACAGGGCCTTGCAGTGCCTTTCTCTCTTCCATCTTGGGTCTCACTCCATTCACAGGCAACGGCGGTGGAGGCATTAGCTGCTTACTGGAGAACAGAAGGAGAGAGTGTGAATGAACTCTGCTTACTGGCCCGTGCATGTTACTAACATGAACATCCTGCATAAAAATCTGCACACCTGTCCCTCTCACTCGACGGGCTGGAGGAACTCTGTGGTTGGGATCCTGGATTCTCGGGACTGCCCACGGAGAAGCCTGCACCTAAATTAGTCATATGAATGGGTCCATGCTATGAGCAGAAAAACACACAGGCACGATTAGGAGACATCCTCAACTAAGCCCTGCCCTGACACTAAAACATAAAATAAACCTATTTACAACACCAAAGTGAAAAAAATAAATCTAGCTTACCACAAAGCCTGTGATTAAAATGATATTTTCCCATCCACTATGAAAGATACTTATAAAAGCTGGCCAAGCTATCTCAACCAAGGTACATGAGATATTTGAAAAGAGGAAAGATGAAATGTTAGGAGACAGAAATCAGAAAGGTATAAGGGCTTCCTTGTCATGAAAGTGACTGATGACAAGGGGGGGGGGCACCTGAGAATGATGAGAGGCTGTAAATGTGAAACATTTATCACCTGGTATCCAAGCAGGCCACTGTCAGCCTCGTCTGGTACCTCCTCTGTAAAGCGTCTTTTCTGTGGTGGGTTGGCTGGAGCAGCAGGAGGTGAAACTTTGGGTGGTGCTGCAGTAGAGGGTGGTAAACATACAGACGGAGGAAGTGCCTGCACAAAAGACAAAAACAACAGCAATATCTTGTTACTGATTTGCATGCATCCACAATAGATGTCCAAGCCAAGGGTTTCAGAATTCATAAAAGTAAAATTGAACAATGATTTTCACACACAATCCGAAGAACAAATTTTGTTCAAAAATCACTTCAGATCTTTTGATCTATCATGCTATTCCACAGAGGAGGCTTCTGGCTGAATTCAAATTTATTCTGCAGAAAAGAAAAAAAAAAAAAAAAGGCTCAACAATACAGCAACAGGAGGACCAGAGTCCTGAAAGACATGATGTGGAGCCACAACCTCAATCTAAAGGAGTGAGTCTACAATTGCATAAAGAGACAAACAGGCTAAATCCACATCATGCGCTCCAAGATGCTGGAAAGAACAGACCTGCCAAGTGTGTAAAGACACTGCTTAAGTGGACATAGGAAAAATGGGTCTGTTTTAAAGGCAAAGGGCTGCACACATTATTCTCACACACTTTATTTATGGCATTATTTCTGAATGTATGGTTTAGTTTTAATGCCTAAAACCACCTACATTTTTAAACATAAAACAATTGAGAGTTCATTGAATCCTACCTGTTGCAGTGTCTCTGGAGCAGGAGTGGGTACTGGTACAGGTGAGGGTGTGGGAGCTACAGTGGCAATGGGGACAGGAAGAGGGGCTGGGGCCAGGGCTGGGCGGAGAGGGTACTGAGCGGGAACACCTGCAGTGGCCACAGGAGTTACAGGAGGTGGGACAGCGTAAGGTGGAGGGACAGTTTGAGGCTGAGGTGGAGGTACAGGCATGGGGTAGCTTGGCTGGTAACCAGCAGGGGCGTAGTAGGGAGGCTGAGGAGGCATCCCATTCACTACAGGAGGCTGTCCAAAGCCTGGAAGAGACACAAAAGCAAAACAGATCAAGTGAGGCTCTCGCGGTGACTTCTATAAACAGATATGTTAAGACTGCGAATGTTACAGCTGTTAAAGAAAACGAGCTATGGCACAACAAGAGAGAAATCTAAACTACAGAAAAACTACCAGCTATTGATTACCTTGTGGTGTTGGCATCATTTGATTAATGAAGCGAGAATACTCTGCATGGACCTAGAAAAGAGAAACATTTAACCATTAGCAAGTTTATGTGCAAAGAACAAAATTTACTTTTAAAGTAATCTTATAAAGGCTTGAGTTCAACATAGCATAATCATTATTAAAAAAATTAAACTTGATATATATATTTCACACTCGTGGTAGCATGAGACGGACTCTACAGCCCACACAAGTGGCTCAGGTAGTGTAGCTCATCCAGGATGGCACATCAATGCGAGCTGTGGCAAGAAGGTTTGCTGTGTCTGTCAGCGTAGTGTCCATAGGCTGGAGGAGCTACCAGGAGACAGGCCAGTACACCAGGAGACGTGGAGGAGGCCGTAGGAGGGCAACAACCCAGCAGCAGGACCGCTACCTCCGCCTTTGTGCAAGGAGGAACAGGAGGAGCACTGCCAGAGCCCTGCAAAATGACCTCCAGCAGGCCACAAACGTGCATGTGTCTGCACAGACGGTTAGAAACCGACTCCATGAGGATGGTAGGAGACCGATGTCCACAGATGGGGGTTCTGCTCACAGCACCAGGATTGGCAAATTCGCCACTGGCGCCTTGTGCTCTTCACAGATGAAAGCAGGTTCACACTGAGCACATGTGTAATGGTGTGGGGTAGCATTTCTTTGGAGGGCCGCACAGCCCTCCATGTGCTCGCCAGAGGTAGCATGACTGCCATTAGGTACCGAGATGAGATCCTCAGACCCCTTGCGAGACCATATGCTGGTGCGGTTGGCCCTGGGTTCCTCCTAATGCAGGACAATGCTAGACCTCATGTGGCTGGAGTTTGTCAGCAGTTCCTGCAAGATGAAGGCATTGAAGCTATGGACCGCCCATTCCCCAGACCTGAATCCGATTGAGCGCATCTGGGACATCATGTCTCGCTCTATCTACCAACGTCACGTTGCACCACAGACTGTCCAGGAGTTGGCGGATCCTTTATTCCAGGTCTGGGAGGAGATCCCTCAGGTTCTCATCAGGAGCATGCCCAGGCGTTGTAGGGAGGTCATACAGGCATGTGGAGACCACACACAATACTGAGCCTCATCCTGACTTGTTTTAAGGACATTACATCAAAGTTGGATCAGCCTGTAGTGTGTTTTTCCACTTTAATTTTGTGTGTGACTCCAGATCCAGGCCTCCATTGGTTAATAATTTTGATTTCCATTGATGATTTTTGTGTGATTTTGTTGTCAGCACATTCAACTTTGTACAGAACAAAGTATTCAATGAGAATATTTCATTCATTCAGATCTAGGATGTTTTATTTGAGTGTTCCCTTTATTTTTTTGAGCAGTATATAGACCGCTTAGTTTTCAGTGCAAATAATGCCTTTGAACATGCATTGTAACAGTATGAATTCCCTTGGGTCCTCTACATTTTAAAAAAAAACAGCTGTGTTTGCAGAAAATACTTGTGGTCTCTACTTGTGGTACGGCACACAGATAATCCTTCACCATCTACATTTCTGTAACTGATGTGCACATCTGCAGAAGCAGAGATCAGTGATCCCTTAAACCACAAAGGAGGTTCATACTTCTTTGCTTCGTTTAAAATAGCAAATAAATGTCAAGAGCAACAGCTTTAAAGAGTAAACAGTTTTGAAGCATCAATGTCACTGCTATTGAGAAATAAAAGCTTTTTATCAGTCACCAGTATGCCTCAATGTTTTCAGTTGGTGGACTGAAAAAAAACAAAAAACCTAATTGATCTGTGAGGGCCACTATTTATTATTATTTCTTAATGCTCAGGGACTGCCTAGTGGCTCCATAGTGTAGTAGTTTACACAGTTGCCTAACAAGCAAAAGATCTCCAGTTTCATTCCATAAGGAGACACAAATCCCTTTGTGGTTACATCAGGAAAAGTGTCTAGTGTAAATATCTACCAAAACAAGCATGCCAGCCGTGGCAACCTCTTAGGCAGCTGAAAGAAGCTTTTAATGCTCAGGGACTGTCTGTTGAAGCTGGAATGGGGAAACGGACACTTGGATAAAGCGTCACTTCATAGTAACAAAAGATTACTCACTGTCTGAAGCAGGTTCTCACACAAAGTCTTTGCTGCTGCAAGTCCTTCAGGTTTAGAATGACTGGAGAAGAAAACGGATGCATTTAGTTCTAGTGAGCAAAAATACTTGATATTTGCTGAAAACTATTATTTGAAGTTCTCCAATAACTGTACATGTGACCCACTTTACACTGGACCTCACTTTCTTGCTTTTCCAAAGGAATTTCACACAAAACCTTTTGACAGATTAACTAGTTTTTGACTTTTGGCACTTCTCATGTTTGTACAGTAGTATCTCATCTCACCATCTTATCATTCTAACACCTGGTAGTTCTAAACCTTCTAATTTTGTTGCTTAATAGTGGCTGGCAAACTGTTTTTGGGTGCATTACCACCACCTTCTGACCATTGTAGTGAATTACATCTTACCAGGCACTAGCAGTAGTCACATATACTATACTTTTTTCTTAATTAAAAAATTTTTCTGACTCTACTGCAAAAAAATGACAGAGTGTGGCAGTATTGTGAGTGTTACCTCACAACACTGCATTAGTAGGTGTCTCCTATAATGGGCAAAGACTGACACCCACCTGATGTAAATGTACATGGGTTCAAAGGCCTCTCGTCCAGAGGCAGGCTCTAAACAGCCAGATCCTTTTCCTCTGAGGAACACTTTGGCCCCAGTCTCAGCCTGGATGTGCTGCAGGTATGAACAGCCAGGACCCTCGACACGCTCTTTGACCACAAACCCCGGGACAGCATGGTCCAGACCCACAAAAATCTTATCTTGAACAAAATGCATCTGAGGAATGAAATGAAAAATGAGAGCATAAATATAAGCTATGACTAAATGCCCATTTTGGAAAAGTAGTTACACAGAAACATTTTTCAATTGATGAACGTGTGTCTTCTGATTTCCAAGCAAAGATTGTGTTAAATTGACTGCTACTGAATTATGGAAATGATTTAAATTCATGAAAGTGACCATCAAATATATTTTTCATTTAAATGATTGTAGTAGGGATGTTCCTGGCGACTAATTTCTTGTCTAATTTTTTTCCCTTGTTTAGTCGACTAACTGACTAGTCTGAAACTAAGAAACACCTAGATATCAAATGAAATTTTATGTCTGTTTAATGGACAATGTCAAAAACTGTCTAAACAAAGGCATCTGAAACCATTAATCGCATTCTTCTATGATGAATCGCACTTTAAATGCTGCTTAACTGTGCGGCACCGCGCATTGCACATTATGAACGCGAAGAATAAAAATATAAAATCAATTGATGTTAAATATGATAAATAATAATATGAAAATCCATGTCTGCAAACAATGTTCGCACATCACTGAATATGAGAAAATAACATCTGAAAAACTAATAAATTGCGACTTAAAAGTGTGGCACATTGTGCCGCGCATTATGAACGATGCTCATTGTTCTACAATTCATGACACGCATCAAAACAATGCAATACAAACATCCATCTATTTTCTTCCGCTTATTCGAGGCCGGGTCGCGGTGGGCGGCATCCTGAGCAGTGGAGCCCAGACCTCCCTCTCCTCCAGCCACCTCCTCCAGCTTACCCGATTCAGATTTCAGCTGCTATGATGTAACCTACATAAGTGGCCGATGTTGTTGCCGGCGTTTATACCTATGCAGGTGCATCGCGTGTGTTAATTACCTTTTGGTCCCGGTGTTTTACATGCGGTGTCAGACGACAGAAACATAAAATGCTGGCCCTTTTTTCCCCTCCTGGGTCCTACTCTTTGCTGTGGTCAGTTTTTTTTTTTTTTTTTGCTATTTTATGTGGCATAAACACATTTGTCCCTTTAGTTTTTTCGCTTCTTTGTACAAACTTGGAGGAAGTAGCCGGAAATGCAGGGAAGGAAGGGTGTTTCTCGGGAGGTGCGCTTCAGGTTATGTTATGATGATTAGTCCTCTAGTCGAATAATCGCGCACATCCTTAGCTTTGTTAGTGTGCAACAATTTTTTGAAGTCTTCCAGCTCATAGTGTATAAAAGCTAAAGCAACTTATTTACTATTATTCTGAAGACATCCAGGACTGCTGAGTATCCATTATTAAAGTACAAATCCCACCCAAGACCTTCCTAAAAACAGTGCTTGAAAATTAGATGAAAACACAGTATGACCTGCATCCATTCAGGACGTGCCTTACCCCTGACTGAAAGTGCGGTTTGTGGTGGGTGAGAGGTGGCAGTGAGGGCGGAGGCGGGTTGTGCTGCTGGTAAACTGTGACTGAAGCCCCAGTAGAGGAGAAAGTTGGGGAGGATGATGAAGCAGTAGCAGCCTTTACCACACCATTGGTGATGATCTCCTTGATTCTATTAACTGCTCCTGGAGAAGTAAGAAGAGAAACCATCAGCTGAATTAGGAGCTACATAAAGACAAATATTTACAACTGACTGAAGTTTAAGAGTACTTACTGTCAACGAGCGCTCTTGTCTGTCCTTGGACATGTAGATACAGAGGTCGATCTCTGATTGGAATGAGCAGAAACAAGACTGAGTTCTTATAAAAACATCAAAGACCAGGCCTACTAGTTCTACGATCAGTTAGTGAAAATGAGAGTCACCCCGTCAGTGCTTTGGCCTTCTCCTCTACCGTCATGTAACGGCCTCTGGTCGACACTGCAGCACCGCTCACTTTACTGATCTGCGGACACACCATATTAGCAGTTACAAAATGCATCAAGGAATAACCTACAAGCTTCTTGGAAATATCCTCGTCCTTCTTGTTGCTGACCTCATCTTGTGTTTGCCCACGCGTCAGTAGATTTCGACAGTTGATTGGGACGTCATTGATCTCAACTTCAGCCACCACCAGGTCATCTTTGGCTTTTGCAGGTGCTGGAGGCTTTCCAACACCAAGGACCTGTGGGGAACAGAAACAAGGAAAATGTGTCAGTCAAGGGAGAGTTCATATTATTTTATACTTGAGACTTAAAAAATTATAAATGGCTACATGACGAACAAAAATATCCCATATACGCAAGCACCACTGTCTGCCTTTATGTAGGACTGGGCAATTGACAGATTTTTTTCCCAAATTATGACTCAGCCGTCCAGAATTTTGAAAACAACATTTTATTAGGCAATGATGATAAAAAGGGATCATGTTGTCAACAAGAAGGTTTGTATTCCTGTGTTTGAGTTTGGCTTATTTACAAGGTGTAGCTCCACATGAGTGATTTGGCAGAGTTTTCAGCGCCAGATGTCGTTCCTGTTGCAACCCCAAAGTCACTGATGTCTCCTCCTGGCATTGAACCAGGCAGCTTTCCCTTGTTAGGTGACTGTGTAAACCAGTACACTCTGGAGCCACTGTATATCTGAATTAATGACTTAAATAATTATGATTTTGATATTCAGTAAAATTACACGTGCTTATGTGTGTGGTCACCCATCAATGGCCCATTCAGGGAAAAAAACAAAACAAAGCAAAAACAACTGTTCATACATATGAAAAGTTTTTATTATATGATACATCATTAACCTTCAAATGACTGAGGGGTAACTTATGCCCACTGCTTGATATTTTCAGGAGCTGTGCTTTTTAAATCGACTGTTGATCTACTTCTACAACTTTTTTTGTCACACAGGTGTGGGGTGATTTTTTTTTAAGACTATAGATTTAATTGAGGGTTAAAAAGGATTTAATTAAGTTTTGCCTCAATATAAAAATGTACAAAGACATGGTTATGTAATCTTGCATGTTAATAGTAAATTACACTGTGTTGACAATGTTGATGCAACAAATCTCTAAAGCATTAATGACAAAGCAATCCTGTTGATTAATTGCTTGCAAACACGTCATATAACCATGTGCCGCTTTGCGGTGCAGGCAACACGGGTTCGAGTCTCGGCCTGTTGCTGATTTGCCCGTGTGTCTTCCCCATATCCTGTCTGTCTACAGTAATGTATACATTAAGCAATGTTTGTAAAGACAGTATTTCCACCTCTAGCAGGAACTGTAAAGAGACATCTGGTGGAGGGAGAGTGCACATGTGCAATGCAAAAACAAAATGTACTGATTTTACTTTACTCATTTTGATGTCAGATTAGTTTCTCCCTCATTAACCAATAAAGTATATCTTATCTTATATTGGATATTGAAGTCTTAAAAATGATATGTGGATACAGTTAAAACTGTACAGCAAATGGCATAAGAAATAATATTCACTAGATACCGTGGGTTTAGTATGAATTTTGGTTATTACTGTTAGTAACTGAATGTCCTGTTATGAGGTGACTTTGGTTGTTTTCTATGAATTTCGGTAATATCTGTATAAGAAGATCTTGCATAGGTCTGTGTTGATCACATGCATGCGTATGTATGAAGAATAGGTAAGGCTGATGGTAATGGGGATAAAAACAAATGACACTGAGCTTCAGTCAAATTTGCTAATTCCTAATCGAGTGAAAGTATGTGCATGGCAGCCACAAGAGCTGCTTGAAATCTCCAAATACTAAGAAAAGGTGCTTCAGTGCTTTTGTTATCTCCTTTAGTGCACCACACAACCCTTTATGAAAGGAGAGAAGATAACACCATCCCACAGAGTCTCACTGTTTATGAAAACAAACGATCAACGTGACTGAAAACTGACATGGATCATGTAAATGTTAAGTAACAGTGCATTTTTTTAAAAAAAATACTGTAACCTGCTGATATGTTTTGAGCCTTCAACAGCAGGCTGTTAAACCCACAGGTGAACACAGCACTGCCTGTGACAAAATATATAATTATGAAGTTGCTGAAGTTGTGTGATGAACATAAAAATATATATATATATAAAATCTCTATATATAATGATTATGAGGTACATGAAAATGAGCAAAGGGAGTTTAATGTTTGCTGTTTTGGAGCCTATGATATTATTATTCATTAATCTGACTTCAGGTACAGAAAAGCTTAATAAAAAGGCAAAAAGTACACTGATTAGTTCTCTGAAAATACGAGCCAACAGGATGGCAAACCAATGCTAATATAACAAGTGTTATTTAGTTAAATGTACAATCTTGCTATCTAGCAATCTATTTTTCACATTTGTTCTGTTTTATATGACCTGCAGAAAACAACATGGTAAGAACATGTTTGGCAAAGTATTTTGTAGTCCATCTTATGATGACTATAGGTTAAACAATGTCAGCAACATCCACCTGCACATGATTCAGCAGCCTTGTATAACTGCAGTGTGAGTACCATGCTTCTCTTTTCCTAATTCAATAATTTATAAATTCTCCTCAAAAGTGATAAAGAAAATGAGTTTTTTTGGGGGGGGGTTTGTGGGGTGCAGCCATGCTGCTCATTACCTTATCAGGCGGTCCAGGGTTGCCTATTTGTGAGGGTTTGAGTTTGCCTTTGGCCACCAGCATGGCATTAATCTTGGCAGCCACAGCAGCTGCAGCATCCAGAGCCCCGGTGGGCGCAGCTTCAGCCTCCCCCATCCCACCAGAGCCAGGCCCGGGCCCGGGCCCGGGTTGGTCCCATTTGCTGCGGCGGCTGGAGCACAGAGAAAACAAAAATTTAATCTAGTGAAATAAATCTGTATGACCCCACCGACCCCACCCACCAAAAAAAATAAAATAAAATCCCTGCTTGTGAGTAAACACCCGACACTGTTATTGTTGACGTTTTGGTAACTGAAACTGTGGGCTTGCTGCTTTTTCCTTGTACTAAATTTGGCCTAATGTGCTCACAGTCACGAGCACGCTGCTACCTGCATAAATAATTTAGAAATATTTTGGATTTGCTTAGCTACAGGATAACAATCATGAGCCACTTGCCAGCAGCAGCCCGACAGCACGGCCATGATTATATAAGGTGGCTAACATTGGCTAGCTAGCCGGCTATCTGAAAGCATGATGGCGGCGGCTAAATATTACGAAAAAAATACAAAAACAGTCTGGGTTGAAACGCTTACCCGCTGCTCTGAGTCCCACAGAATGACATCAATGATCCGTCAAACTGAAATTTTCCTCTTTCGAAGTGAAAACCTCTGTGGACTTGTGCACAGCTCGCACAGTCAGCTGTGTTAATGACTAGCCACTTCGTGCTACACCGTTTCCGCCTCCGGTTAATGCCGTTTGCGCGCAATGACACCACAAGAGGGCGTCAGATACCAACACGTGTTCAAAAAAAAAAAAACAGAAAGAAAGAAAGGGAAAAAAAGGTTCAGGTGGGATGCTTCTTCCTCAACCTGTCCTGCCACCTTTGGCCAGTGTCTCTTGAGGCGATATCAGAGTTTCCAGTGGAGAGAAAATCCTTGAGCCGCCAGGTGAGTTTTAGCAGGTGTACTTGTGCTTAAATTACGTGAAGACCTCACAAATGGAAGGACGGGTTGGTGCACTGATTTGTGTCGGTATTCCTGTTGTTTTGGACAACAAATCTGAAAGTCAAACACATTTAGTCAGATTATGTTTAAATGCGTAGAAATTTGGAAGTTAAGATTTGACAGTAAGTCAAATGAATGATATTTCTTCAGTAAATGCATATGTGGCATATGTGTAAGCAACAAAACGTGTGACATGCACAATTATGAGGAAAAATCTCTTTAAAGGGTCACCTGAGCTTTATTAGGTGTAGGTATAGCTGCAGGCTTAACTCGTTGCTTATAGCACCTTGACTTCAAATACAAACTAAAGACAATCAAAAAGTCGTGGATTTTTTGTGGTTTTCTAGCTTTGGATTTATGTTGAATATTATTTCGTTTAGGTTTGTGTTTGTGTTTTATTGATGCTCAGGTGTTTGAAGTTTTTCAAGTATCTGCTGAGTTTTTGACCTCCCAAGTATTTCCATGTCTCTGCCTCACTCTGTTTCCTCTGTTTTTCTCTGTGTGTGTGTGTGTGTGTGATTTCGTGTTGTTTAATTGTATTAATTTGTGTTCTGACCTCACCTATGTCCTATTGTGTAATTAGCCCCTTATAAACACTCACAGGCCACTTCATTAGGTACATGTGTTCAACTGCTTTTTAAGGCAAGTATCAAATTAGCCAATCACATGGCAGCGATTCAATACATTTAAGCCTGTAGACTTGATCAACACAACCTGTTCAAGTATTTCAGAAGCTACTGATCTACTGGGATTTTTCCACACAACCATTTCTAGAATTTTCTGATGAGTTATGATTTCTGTTGTGATATTTGGACGGTAGGGTCAGAATTTGGCATAAACAACATGAAAGCATGGATCCACCCTGTCTTGTATTAACAGTTAAGGCTGTTTGTGGAGCTGTATTGGTGTTTGGGATATTTTCCTGGCACAATTATGGGCCCATTAGGACCAAATGAGGATTGTTTAAACACCACAGCCTACCTGAGTATTGTTGCTGACCATGTCCATCCCTTTATGACCACAGTGTGCTAATATTCTAATGGTTGCATCCAGCAGGATAACACATATCCCAAAGCTCAAATCATCTCAAATTGGTTTCTAGAACATGACAATGGCTTCACTGTACTCAAATGCGCTCCACACTCACCAGATCTCGATCCAATAGAGCATCTTTGGGTGGAAGGGGAGATTAACATAATAGATGTGAAGCCAACAAATCTGCAGCGACAGCGTGATATGGACCAAAATATCTGAGGAATAAATCTGTGCCACGGAAAATTAAAGCAGTTCTGAAGGCAAAAGCGGGTCCAACCTGGTAATAGCCAGGTGTAATTAACTGAGAGGCTGGTGAGTGTCTTATCATCAGTTCCTGTATCCTCATGTTTTTTCTAGCTCCTTGTGTTTTGGGATTTCTGTTTCTGTTACCATGGAAGCTATTAAAGCTCACCTCTTTTTAAGTTATTCAGCATCCATTGTTCTGCACTTGGGTCCTCTCCAGTATATCCTGCTCCAAACAGGAACCAGTTCATCAGTTTAATGAGTTGCTGGCTTTAATTGCCTTTGAACTGTTTAGAAAGCTGAAGCCTCTTTTGTAAAAAAAAAGACTTCAAATGAAATCTTTCTAAACTGAACCAAGCTTGAAGGTTATCAGGAGCTGTAGACCCCAAGTCTGCACTGTGAAGAAAGTCAGACCCGATCCTACATAGACCCTGGCTGGTCCTACAGGCTTAGCCAGGCCATAGCGTTATACCTCCTGGCTGTAAAGTTGTGCTGATGTACTGGTTTACTGCCACTCCGGCAGGTACAGGTGTTCAGTTACTGACCACCCACGGAGCTCAGAGACAGGGCTAGGAGGTGCAGATTTCTGTGGAAGGTGAGAACACCATGTGGGGGGGCAACATGAATCAACAGACTGAACAACCAGTAGCCTTGCTTTGTATTTCTTTTGTTCTATGGTGCAGGGTGCTGAAAATGGTCTGCTAAACTCTGCTTTCTTCAGTCTGTCATGTTTTCATATGAGGAAATGACAGATTTTTAAAGGCTCGGCATTAGTCTCTTGTTGTAGCTGTGATTTGTTTGCATTTATCTGTTGTGACTGAAGTTATTTTATGTTTTTAAGAGTAGAGGTAGTGGATCGTGTGGTAGTGGTCATTTTATAGTAATTAGCATGTTTGCAATAGTGCTTTTTAAGGTTTGTTGATTTTTGTTACTATATAATTAGCTTGTTTAATTTTATTTAACTGTATAATATTTTTTTTAATGCAAAGTTTTGTAAGCTTAAACTTTTTAATTTGACACACTTCAAATCAAATCACTGCTTGAATTAAGCATTAAGCAATCAAGTCAAACCTTAAACATTGGAAATCAATCATATTTCTTTACCAGGTGAACAGAGCTTGTTCTGTAGGGTTGGGCCATCAGGACAGGTGGTGTCCTTCCAGCTAGGGACTTGGTTATTGATGTGGGTCAGTTACTGAGCCACCTGAGCTGGAAGTTCAGTCAGCGCAAAGACAGACAGGTGGAATATATTGTGTAACATGGTGCAGACATCTTTAAGCTATTACTTGTGCATGGCGTTCTGTCTGTATCCTGACGTTTGTACAGACGTGGTGGATGTTTTTTTGTAGAACGAGCAAATCTATGCTGAGCCTTCTTCAAGTACATGGCTGTCCATTGTGATGGTCCTTTATTGCCACTGGAGAGAAAAGATATGTTTTATTATTAAATTGTGCTTGATTTTAGGTATACTCTCTTTATTTGTGCCTTTTCGTGTTCAATTTCTGGCACAAAGCTCTTTAACATCTGAAAGTAAGTGCCTTCTTTCAATATGATGAATCTGCTGCCCCAGTATACTGTAAGATAAATAAGGATTATTTTGAACTGTGATTCATTCAAAGCGATCCAAAATCAATATACAGAGTAGGAAATGAGCGTTATTGGTCTGCTGTAATGCAGTTAAAATCCATGGACCTCTTTCTGGACAACTGATAATTTTTCAACCTCTGAAAAATGGACTGAGGCGTCTTCTCCAAAGTGAGGCAACTAGGCCGAGGGTGGCCAGGTGTCCCACTTTATGACAGATTGAACGCCATGCCCCACATATTGAGACAATGTCCCACTTTGGTTGTCTCTTAAGTCACTGCATGTGAGTCTCACAAGAATCATGCAACTCAAAAAAGAGAATCATCTCATCAGTGAATCATCTGCCGCCATCTCACCCTGTCCTCAGCATCCTCCTCTGTCACACCAACCCTCCCCCTTTCCTTGTCTTCGGCCTGCTGTAGCACAGTTTCCACCAGCACTCTGTTGGCCAATAGCACCAGAGGCAGTCATTGTTAACCTGGGACCCTGCTGGTCCAGTATGGAAATCTCATTCTTGATGAGCCGAATGTTTGATTCTGCCCTGGCTTGGGATCTGACCTAAGCAATAACTTTAATGCCTTCAGTCTAATTTCTTCTTTCACTTCACCTCCAGGTGGCACTCTAATTCTATCAATGACAGACCAACCTTAGCGGCTCAATTTCTCAAGCAGATCGTAATCCTACCTCTATTTTTTAACCTGTTGACCCAAATGAATTTACAATTAGTGCTTTAACTTCACAAGCTTGACCTTTAGATTTAATGCTGCTGAAAGCAAGTGACTCTAAAGATAGTGTTTTGTAAATAAATGTGCAATAATGCATAATAGCTGCCACTCTCATTATTGATTCTTTAATTCTGCATTCATTAATGAATCAATCTTTTGGTCTTAAAGTGTATTTTTTCTTATGCCTTCCAATTCCTAGTGCTATATCTTCTTGCCTTTTCTGACCATATCCAAAACCTGAGAATATCCCATTTCTGGCCACACAAGACTAATAAAAGCTGAAAATTTTGTAGAGCTTTAAGTAGGTATTATGTGACTTAAAATAGATGCAGATGAATTTTCTCTCAGATAACTAATCAAAAATCAATTACTCATTTCATCTGCAAAGCAAAACAGGTCATTACAGTTTTTTGTGTAATATAGTAATATTTAGAAATGCAAAATATCAGTTCCTTTAAGGTTCACACTGTCAGGAGGCCAGAGGTCAGCTGAGTCTTGACGCCTGACTTGACTGTTTACAGGCAGTATGCTGTGAGAGGAGAAGCCAGGGGAGCAAGAGACACAGAGAAAACAGAGGGAGCAGGAGCGAGAAGGGCAGCCATGTCATATTTACTGTCTTTCCTAGTAAGAGGCAAAGTGTGAACTGTAATGTGCATGTTGGTTGATTTAACCTCTGGCCTTCAAGGCACGCAAGCCTGGGTCTAGCCTGATCCTGGCGGCTGACACCAAGATGTGAAATCAGGGGACGTGACGAGGAGGAGGGTGCCTCACGGTGGGGTTGCAGTGGGTTGAACAAAGAGATACTGTTAGTACCTAGGTTTCAGTTTGCTGTCAAACCAGCAATTACAAGCAGTTTTTTTAATCTTGTTGTTGCGTGTATCATAAGTAGGTTATTGTAAACTTGAGTTTGATATCTGCTGGATTTCTTTTAAGTTGATAATATGTCATAATACCAAAGCCTTTTGTTATAAATTTAAAACAAAAAGTGTAAAGATTAACATCATATGAGGTGAGACCATGCAGAGGAATGGAAGTGTAGGCAAAGGAGAGTGTAAAGGGGACAAAAAGCGATTAAGTAAAGGAAAACAGATGGGCAGATTGAATTTTAGAGGAGGTGGAGTGCAAAGGGAATCTTTCTTGTGTATGTCTGGAGAGAAAGGGAGCCTCTTATACACCTCACAGCGTGAATTTGGCCCGGGCTGTGGTCTCGTCTCGTCTACACAGCGGGTTGCTTTCCTGAACGGGCTGCCCAGGGGAGGGGCACCTGCAGCAGCCTCAGACACTGGTCAGAAGAACAGAGCACGATGGGAGGGGGTGCGGGGTGCTGAAATGGAAAGATGTTCTTGGTGGTTCCAGGAAACTGACATGTGCTGGATTTATTAAATCTTCAGGTAGAACAGAGCGATGCCCCCTGATGAAAATATGTCATGTTTCCCCTGTGGCCTTGAGAGGATGACACCTTCTGCAGTCAGAAGCTTCTGTTGCACAACAGGACAAAAGTTATGACTGGAGCGAGTCGGCCACTGGTTGCAACTACCAACACAGAGTTTAAAGGTTGGCCAGCCTGCCAACTGACACAATATTTTCCATCTGTTTGGTTGGGTTGACCAAACACTGTGTATGTGAAGTTTATCAAACACTCAGTCATCCCTGCAGACCTGCGGGAGGAGCTTAATCATGTGATATATGGAGTTTTAGAATACATTGGACAGCCCATGTCTGCCTATCTGACTATGTAGAATCAGGAAATTGAACAACAAGCCCTGTGTGCTTTAATATCCACACTCCTGAGGACTGTCTTTTTTGGATAACGTTCATCTTTACACAAGCTACACCCTCCATCTTCTGTCATTTTGGTATGACCCAGGGGGTCCAAAAAGCACTAAGTCTCATATTAAGGCACCTTATTTCAAATGTATACTGAGCTGGCTCTTTGTCTGCAAGAAATTCCATTTCAGTGGACCAATGTGGTTTTTAGGTCTCAGTTGTCTGTGAGCGGTGGATGGATATTGCATTAACTTCACAACAGGAGCACCCCCGTGGTGTGACCGCACAGGGCTCCGGATAATAACTGCAGTGGGAACGTTGTGCTCAGAAGTAGTCAGGCCAGGTAAATAGAAACACATGGTAGGCGGCGTGAACTACAGGGAGCCCAGGAGAGCCCTACAGCCTCAGAAATAATGGCATCGCAGCGCAGAGAAACACACTCCCTTGACAAATGCTTTTGGTATGTGTCTCTTCAACCTGCTGCTGTTAATGCAATAATGGGACACATGGCATCAGAGCTTCTTGTGCAGTCCTTAGGTATTTTGTGCCTCGGTTAACATTCTTGAATATATATATACATATATATATATATATATATATATATATATATATATATATATATATATACATCATGTGCAAATGAATAAACCTCAAATTTAAGTTTGCGTTTTATTTTAAATTGCATTTTAACATGAAATCAAATTATCCTTTACCTGGGCACTCTCAGATTATTAAATCTTCTTTCAGCTGCTCATTTTAGGGGCACCACAGCAAATCATCTGATTATTAAATGGCAAGTAAAAAACCATAAAGTCAGCCATATTTGGGTGGTCTTAATGGTACTCTGTGTGTGTTCCAATGGACAAAGAAAATACCTTTTTTTTTTTATAACTTGTGATTTTTTTACATGCAGCAGTGAAATTATAAAACTCATTGGATCTAACCTTACCATCTCCTTTTTTATGTGAATTAATGTATTGTGCATTTTCTAGCTTTATATCTCCTGAAGTATTTGATTATTTTTCTAATACGTTGTCTCAGATTTTTACTGAGCATCAAATTGAAAATGTATCCAACTTATTTATTAAATAATTTCTATGAGGAACTGTGCCCTCTTGAACGGAAAGGTAACCACCAACAGCACAGATGCAGGCATACTGTAAACTAAATTAGGTATAAACGCTATTACAGAGAGATTTTCTAAGAAGCTAGATTTAGATTTCTGCAAGCCTGATTAATTAGTTTACAAAAACTTAAATCTATCCTGATATCTGATCTTGTGGCTCGTGTCTATATTTTGGCTAAATTTTCCTCCAGTCTCCCAGTGTTTTCTGAACCCACTGCTGTGCCTAAAGACAGGAAATAAGTGGACAGAGATTGGAAATGGCATGTATCACTACCATCCTGCCAGACTTGAATCAGGTACCATATAATCACAGTTAGTAACTTAAAACCCCTTGACCTCGCAGATAACGCCTATCCAAAAAGCAGTGTTTCTGGTACCACTCTGCCCCTTTTGTCCTATTATCCCATCCCATCCTTACTACTCTCTGTCAAACAGTAATATTTGCTCATCTGCGTCAAAGAGCAGCAGGGTCTGCAACACAGTACAGAGCAGCCTTTGAATCAGTCAGACAGAGACAGACCCTTGTAAACGAGGAAGACCTTTGGGAGTCTCTGACTTGCTGACACAGACACACAAACAGAAGTATAAATGCAAGTCAAGGACTTCTTGACACAGAGCTTTTGGAGTTTTGTGCCTTTTTCTTAGCACTCTGCATGTTTTATACCTGAACTTTCCAGCCTCCTGCTGCCTTCACCTTTGTTATTTCTTTATTTTTTCACATCTATAGTTTTGATTTACCATCGTCCTATTTTCTGTAGTGAAAAGATTCAGAGACACCGTGAATTACAGAAAGCATGCTCTTTATTCAAGACTATATATTATGCAATATATAAACATCAGTTACAGTAAACACCAACTGAGAGCATGCAAAGCATCGTGTGGGTCATAGTAAGTACATTTTCGAGCCCAGCATGCAGGTCAGGATCATAAAACATTTTTTTTTTCCTTTTTTTAAAGCTGTGTCAGGGTTCAGGGAAAAAACACAAAAGACAGTTGACCTGCTAATACATAATTCATTATGTCAACAAACATCAAAATGAAAAATGTCCCAATGAGGTCCTGTGCAGACACAAAAAACAACAAAAACAAGAATTTCGTACCTGATGCATGAGCAGAAGTTCATCAGGTTTTTACTGGAAATGTGTGTGCATATGCAACATATGGTATAAAGCCTGGTCTATTAATTATTAATGCATTCTGTTGACTAAATAAACCCAATGTTTTTGTTGCACGGTTAAACATACCAACACATATAATCACTGTAGTATCCACAGGAGACATTGTATAAGTTTGCCAATGTTATAGAAACATTTTAAAACCAAATCACAGCTGCATTATATGATAAGAATAGATTATCAAAGTAAAAGTGGAATATTTTGCAGTTATGGCTTGATTAGGTGACAGATCTTAAAGAGATTGTCATTTTGCATCGTAAAACTCAGACACTGTCATTTTACAAAGCATTTTTTTCAAAGTGCTATCATTTGGTTAATGTTATTCTACTTCCTTAGTTTGCAGGCTAAGATGAAGTGTATGATCTTTCGTGTCTGTTATAGAACTTATGAAGCATTCATATACAGTACCTCTATGTGTGCATGTACTTGCACACACTCACATTATTGTCTCTTACTTTAGTGGAATAGACTACTGCAGAGGGCTGCTCTTGCGGCAGAGCTGATTTGCTGATGTCAGCGGCTGACGGTTACGTCTTTGTTTTCCAGTCAATAATGTGTAAAAGAATGGATTCACACAAGAGTTTCCATAGGTCAGACCTGTGAGGATACGATTGACTGTCACCTGTGTCCCCACTGGGACTGTCCGCAGCATGTCAGGCTTGTAGAGAGGCAGCAGCTGCCAGATCCAAAAGGGAAGAAAACAGGCCCAAAAGGCCAGGACAATCCCCAGGATGAGAAGCAGGACTTTTGGTTTGGGAGCACGAGGAGAGCAAGCGTTGTTGTTGTCAGTGGCCCAGGCTGGCCGTGTCTGTGACACCCAGTAAAGGCGGCCCAGTGTGGCATAAAGTGCTCCAATGGCCAGCCCGGGACCAAGAATGCTAGTGCAGAAAAGTACACTCAGATAGGCCTTAGAGCTCTCCTCATCCCATGCTGGGACACACAGCTGGCCCTCTTGATCATCCCCATCTTCTAGGTGCAGTGTGATCATCATGGGCAGGCTGAGAGCCACTGCTAACCCCCAGGCTAGGCCTACACGTAACAGGCCAGAGGAGTTGGAGGATGAGGTGTGTAGAGGATCGGCCACAGCCCTGTAGCGGTCCAAACTCATGGCAGTGAGAGTAAAGATGGAAGCATGCATGGTGAGGAGGTCCAGGCTCAGCAGGAGGCGGCATCCCAGCTCGCCAAAGGCCCAGCCAGATGCCAGGCTGTCGTACACAATGAACGGTGTGGTGAAAAGATACAGCAGGTCAGCAAGAGCAAGACTCAGCACCTGGAGGTGAAGAGAGGAGGTGGAAGAAGAAGAGATGGAGGGGGAGGAAGGGGAAGTGGAGCTGGCAAGACATGATGGTACGGGTAGTCTTGTCAGGCAGCAGGCTGGTCCTGCTCCAAATCTTCTCCTACTTCTCCTGCGCCTCAGAAGGAGGACCAAAGTGTAAAGGTTTCCCGTGATGCCCAGCAAGGAGAGGAGAGAGAGGAAGGAGCAGAAGAGAACTGTGGATGCCAAGCTGGGTGATGGAGAGATGGAGGGAGAGGAGGAGGGCACAGAGAAATTGGGGATAATAGGGAAGGTGTATGGAGAGGGTGGTGGCAAAGAACCCGAAAAGTCCATGATGTTAGTGAAAATCAGTGAAATGTCAGCAAATGCTGAGTGAAGTGCCAGCACAGGCAGAGGGGGAATAGATGGGGTGGGGAAAAGGTAGAAACAGGTGGAGAGGAGAGAAAAACAATATATTAGTTTTTTTATATATATATCTGTATATCACTAGTTTCCTCTTATTTTCGTTCTCTGGTTTTAGATTTGCTCTACACATGGGTTAAGAACAACAAAGCTTGGGTTTAGATTTCTGATGGTGCCGCAGTGTGATTTATGCATATTTAGATCATGACATGACAAAGTACATAAAGTCATATAAACATATAGAAATGAAAATGTCAGCTAAACCAGAATGGTTTATTTCTGCAGAAAGCCTCTCTGGTTGGCACTGATTTTATAGTTTTATAGGTTCACACGGAGCTGAGTGGGACTGTTGTGGTTTTAGTAAAATAATTGGATTTTCAGAGCAAGAAGGCTCCAAATGAAGACAATAAATCTTGGCTGAAACCTCTCGTTCCTTCTCAAGGTCAGGAGTTGGTCAATAATTTAGAGCTGAGGTGGTTCAGCAAACTCAGCTCTAAATTATCGCATTTGTTACCCCCGTGCATTACGAATGTGGAATATGTCCTAATTTTATTTTAAGGATATAATAACATTCCTGACAGTCGTTTTGTCAGACAAACCAGAACAAGTTCATCCATGAGTTCATCTGACTGGCAATTATCTGGAGAAATGTAATGAGCACCGACATCAAAGCAGACACGGGGAGCCTGACAAAAACGGGCTGCGTGAACCCCGGTGACCCGCGCGACACCGGGGTTAAGAGCTACCGTTGAACTCTGGAGGAGTGACTAAACCCCCGCGGTGCTGCGCGACTCCGCAGGTTACCGGCTCCCTTTAAATATCAGTGATATTAATGACCGGGCCGCCCATGTTGGAAATTTTCCACAATTTTAGATCTTTTAAGATCAAGTCCTTTTGGAAACCGCAAAATTTGTAATTGTGCAAAGTATTTTTTCAGTATGCCAGCAACCCCAAAGTAAAACAATTCAGTGAGAATTTCATGTGGATTTGATGTGTTTAAAGATCGCGCTGTTACCACTAAACAGCATTTAATTTATGGCATTTAAAACATTTAACCAAGGCATCCACAAACTTTTAGAAGACTAAATTCGTGGAAGAAACTTCATTTAGTGAGTCTTTGTTTTTTGTTTTTTGTTTTTAAAAAAAAGGCTACTGTAAGTCTGCGATCGATGTTTAATCCACACAGTATTTATCTCTATTTTTGTATTAATCAGGAAATTATTGATATTTATTTGTTGATTTAGTTCTAAACTTACTTTAGATCAGTTTAGTCCCAGACGCCGAAAAATAATATTCCTTTACTTGGTGAAAAAACGCAGTTCCCATTTTGAAAACTCCCTCTTCTCATATGTGGTCTTGAAATCCCCTCTGACCTCTTCAGCTATAAATTTAAGTTTTCTTCAGCATGAATGGATCATTAAATGGAGTTATATGGCGATAATCTTCATCCAAACCCTGTGATCTGATCTCTGCTGTGTGTCCTCAGCTCTGTCACTGATGTGTCTGAGTCAACCAGAAGAGTGTGTGTGAGTGGAAAAGGGGTTGGGATGGGACTAAATGAAGGGGGTTTACCCTATATACTGAATATTAATACTGAATTGTCCTGGTCCAGGGACCCCCCCCCCCAGATTGAATCAAAACTTATTTTCCTCTCATTAGAAGTATAACAACCACAAAATATAGAGCAGTGACTTTCCTAATCACAGATTTGACTCAATAGTTCAATCAGTAGTGACAGTTCATAGTGAAAGGGAATCTATTTTAACTCCTTATTTAGCCTGTGGTAGAAATAAATTTGAAAATTTTGATAGCTTCTTTCTAACACACATTAATTTTAGGTTAATAACAGTTTTCATATTTCAAATGCTTTGAATTATGACTGAAAATGTATCCTGAGTAAGCCAACACGCAGCAGTGCTGAGTAAGGATGTAAGAATGTAAGACAAAGATAAAGTTATTATTAGTGCCTGTTTCAGATTTGTGTATTTTATAGCTGCATTTGGTGGGTGGGGGGGTTACTGTAAGTATGATGACTCTCTAATGGTTTCAGTACCTTTAAACCAAGCATAAATCTCAGAGTGAACTCACTGAAAAGTCTTTCCATCAGAGTTAAGAGTCTGACCATAAATGGTATCATAACATCATATTTTGGCAAATAATCACATGCTGTATAATTCACAGCTATGGCTGCTGCATTAAGTTTTGAAAGATACATGAAACATGAATATTTTATATCATAAAGAAACAGGTTATGTTACCTTCAGGAATAGCATTGTTGATTCACTTTAATAAGGAAGTCTAAATGGTGTTCCTATTTTTACTGACCAACATTTTTTCTGTTTTTTAAAAATTTTATTTTAAACTCTCAGTAAAACGTATGACAATGGTGTGGTGTCAGTGGCACACAAATCAAAATACTGCTATTCTTGTCGGCACATCCCAACAAAAGATGCGCTGATTAACTGGGTAAGTGTTAATCTCCTTCATACCTGAAAAATAAAACATAAAATAAAGACCCTTAAAATTGAGTTAAAATTCTCTGTGGGAATTACAAAGAGAGAGACTGACAGACCAGGGGTATTAGTTGTCATTTTATGACACACTGCAATAACTAATGCACTTCAACTTAGACCCAAAGTCAATACTACAGCAGGTCGTGTTCCAGCATGCGGCGTCTCACACTCCCACGGGGGATTTATACGATGATTTGGTGTTTAAATTATAGAGGAAATTAATTACCCAGTATACTCGCCTGTATCAACATTTTTCCATGTCAGAGCAAAGCTGAACTGGTAGAGGCTCTGACAACATCGCTGAATAAACGGGTCTTTCAGAAGTTATCAAAAGCAACTTACAGTTGCTTGTTATCCACGGAGTTGTTTTTGGCTCAGCAGCTGTCGAACCCACAGCTGTGGTTTGCCAGCTTCTAGGGGTTAAGCAACTTGGAAATGATTTAGTTGTGACTAGCCAGTAAAATGTGTAGGCTGTGTGCCTCGTGCTGGTGACGGGGAGTCCATGTTGGCTGCTTCATACATGTGAGGGCATACATAAGATAGACAGAGACAGGCATAAAAGACGAAAGGGGGGGCGGGGGGAGGCATACCTATCCCGACGGGGTGTGAGGAATTTGAACAAATACCTGGCACAGGCATGCCAAAATGGGGGGGGGGCATAGAGGCATGTGAAGACCAGGCTTCTTCATACAAGGAGATGGACAGGTATAGAGGCTTGCAGGATGGAAATAAGTGCCAAGGTGGCAGGAAAGTTTTATTAAAGGGATATCAGGTGGCCTGCTCATATCAGATGTGCACAGCAATGCCAGATGAGTATGAACAATGACACCAGGCACTTGGGTGCAGATGTTACTCATATTTAACTTGGAAAGCAGGGAAAAGCAGACTGTGAGAGTCTGAGTACTGTGCTGTTTATTTGTCTTTGTCAAAACACATCAATCACTCTGTGCAGACACATTATATACTTTCTAATTAAATTTACCTGAGCTATGGGCTTGTTTCCTATACTTTGACCTAGAGATCCATTATTTAGTCTCCTTTAAAATTTGGTATGCAGATACGGAAGGTGTGAAGTTAATAGATGATTTGCTTTTGTATGCTGTTACTGCAAATGAGGCAATCAAGTCATTATAGCTGCATACAAAGGACAGAGCTATTCTTATTATTATTATACTTAAATTTTGTAAATTATAAATAATTACTTTAATTTTCTACATCTAACTCTATAACTGCTACTTTTTTGAAATTTAAAAGAATATTTTATTTTGATAAGATCAGCCCATCACATACAGTATTTATTTGGTTTTTGTCCATTAATTATTATACATATATAAAATTGCTTGTCTAACTGAAAGTATTTGGTAAGCTGTAATGGGAATCTTTTGACTAAAACAATAAGACACTCGTAAAAATTGCTGCAAATTATTTATGCACTTATAAATTAATGTAAACAATTTAGCTCAATGTGATAACACCATCTTAATAAATTAAATAATTTAATAACTTCAGGGCAGCTACAGATCATGACTGACAGTGAATGGATAAAATATGGGAGTCTATCCACTGCGCTAACCTGACATAGTTCATTATACTAATTGTGTGGCTGTCACATAGAAACATTCACTACCACCTATAATACTCCCAGGTTTCTGCAGGACTGAGATATCATTAGAGCAAACAGTCTCTGGGGTGTTGCTGTCTATAGGGGTTTCATTGGGGTTTTAAAACAAAAGTAAGCTTGATTTATTTTTTTATTATTCTGTATATCTTCATCTTTACAGCACACCCAAATAAAGGGGTTGTAACACTATCCAATCAGTCCATAGTCACAAAATGACAAACACCCCACAGTGCCCTAACATTTTCTTGGCTGTCCTTGCTTTCCTCACTCCTTTCATTAATTAGCCAGACCATTTCTGAGCAAACTGACTAAGAAATTGCCTGCCGGTGGGCAATCCTCATCTCATAGCCTTGATTAAATGGGTGGACATTTGCGTGTATGACAAATAGTTGTTGGACTGGGCTGATTCACAACTTGTGATGAGTTATTGATCCCCAGTGTGCACCCCCAGCCCCCCGCCTGTCTGCTTTGCAGTTACACATCAAATTTCTTCTGTTCCCTCAATAAGAAACCCAGGGGTGGCTGTGAGCTCGGATAAGCCTGCTTTTTAACACATAATTTCCTAGTCGTGAATTTTTAATACATAAATACATGTACATAGATGTTCTAGATTATGCAAGTCTTTTCTTTCTATTAATTACTTTTTTTTGTATAAATTTAAAATTATGTAAAGTCAAATTAATTTAGCATTTCTCAAGTAGTATTTAAAGCGTTGTTTACATGTCTTTAACAATTTCAGTGTTTCAGTATGCAGTCCTTGTAAGTGGTCTTTAATGTTTGATATGTTATATGTTACATCTTTCTTTAACCATTCAAATGCTTAAATGCTTAAACGCACAACCCAGTGTGATAAAACAAACATGATAAGCTTTACCTCAACACAACCACTTGGGAAACAACATAATTAATGAGGAACTGCAGACTTTAGCAGACAAATGTGTTTTTGTATCTTTGAAAGAGAACCCTGTCACTGTGCTCAGTGGTTAAAAGAAAAAATTGAATGTAGAAAATGTTCTTGAACCTTTGGATCCACTTTGCACTCACACTGAAATTAAGTCAAGTAATATAACTTTTTTATTGTCTCCCAAAGATTTTTCGGTATTATATAAATATATCGTTTTAAATAAGAAATACAATGTGTTTTTTTTTTAAAAAAAAACAAATGTATTAAAACTAGATACATTCATGTAAAGGATATAAACTAGATTTTTTTTTAAAGCTCACATCAAAAATTTCACTTTTTATGTTCCTACATTCATTTTCAGTCATATTCATTTTGTTCAGTGTCCACCGGAAGAATTAAACAATACTTGATTATTTAAATGATCTAGAGCTGAAATGAACTGTTGATGGGCAGAAATGCTTTTATAAAACTCAAAACCTTTTTATATTAAAGGGGAAAAATTACAATAAATCACTTTTTCCATGCATTTTTTAAATAGTTTTTATGATAACAAACTGAATATCTTTTGGTTTTAGACCGGTATTGTAAATTCAACATTTTAAAAGTTCACTGTGAATTCTTGAGAAACTTGTGATGGTCATTTGTTTTTGACATGATTAACCAAGAATAATCTGAGCAATAATATTATAAATGTAAGTTATTATTACTTGTAGCCCTATAAGGAAAAAAAAGTGATCTCCTTTAGTAGCTCTTTGTCACATTCAGCATTACTGACAGGAAAGGATCGCTCTGCTTTCAGAGAGTGCAGAAGATCTGTCTTCTGTGTCAGCTGCTGAATTAAGTCTGCAGAGGGCAGACACCACACATTGAACAAGTATGTACTTACCGCTGGAGTCACAGAGCATTAGATTTGGACCTTGTGGGACCATGACAAAATCTGGAACTTGTTACATGACACTGAGCCGGAGTTTGCTGCTCCATCTGCAGAAATCAGATCAGCCTTTCACAGGCCCATGTGGAACGTTATCATAGCAGCCAGCCGGGATCTGGACTGTTGCTTAGCAAGCAGGATTGTTTAGTAATGTCATCATATGAGATGTTGTATGTGTTAAAATAAATAAATGAAGTAAACTCTTTTTTTTCCAACTGAAAACCCTCCATAACAGTCCACATGCTACAAACAGTAACCCTTTACTTTAAAAACGTTTCTATGAAACCACATGTGTAAGTGGGGATAATTTCCCTCTGTCTAGCTTCTTTCAAGTCATGAAACACCAGAGGTGTGACATTCTCCTTTAGTGTCTGCACAGCTCCTGATTTGTAATCTTCCCCTGTAATTAGACTCCCAGAAACCAGGTATGTGTTGCAACTGGTCAGTTTGCAGCCCTGCAGTCTGATTAGCTAATCATCAGTTTAGGGCAGGGATCCTCAAATCCAGGCCTCGAGGTCCGGTGTCCTGCAGGTTTTAGATGTGTCCCTGATCCAACACACCTGAATCAAATGGCTGAATTACCTCCTCAATATGCAGTCAAGTTCTCCAGAGTCCTGCTAATGACTTCTATATTTGACTCAGGTGTGTTGAAGCAGAGACACATCTAAAACCTGCAGGACACTGGACCTCGAGGCCTGGATTTGAGGATCCCTGGTTTAGGGTGTAAAACTTTCAAGTCCCTTAAACTGCAGGCTTGCTGATGGATGTAAAAATTGTTTTAATCTGCCCACTGGTGGTTTAGATTCAGTACTGCAGCCCCATGTATCCATCCAATAATAATAACAGACTAATTATGCAAAGATTCAGTGTGGACAAACCAGTGTCTGACAACACAGTATTTGCCCGAACCCCAGATAAGTGGTTGATCTCCTCTTCACACTGCCAGCCTGCTGTAGATATTTCCCTCTAAACTATAAAAACCAAAGTCAAGCAAGCACCACATCACCTTTCCAAATTACTGTTGTACAATAAATATTAGTCTCTGAAGGTGAGCCATATTTAAAGCTAAACAGTGGAAATGTTGGCTCACTGGTTAGCAGTTAGAAATGAGCACTGCTGGTGGTTTTATGCATCATTACTTGCCAAACAAGTAAAAGGGAAAGTTTTGTTCCAGACGTACATATTTCTCACTGTTTGTTTTAAGCCACAGCAGCTGCAACAATTTACCAGCATCCTATCAGTTAAATACACAACACAAAAAGGTCCAGCTACAGAAGACAGTTTGGCATGTTTTTAACTATATTCAGGTTTTATTTTAATGACTTTTATGTGGAAATAGAAGGGAGTTGAGAGAGGCCGCCATAACAACCATAACCAACAGCGCTTATTTGAATTAGCTTTCAGAGGTATGTGCTTTTCTTAAACATAAAGGCCAAAAGGGCAACCCCAGTAACCATGTTCAAAGGACACAAATTACAAAGAAGCACCTTGAAATTGATTTTGAAACCTACTGTTCTGTTGTCTTAATGACAATCTGCTGTTTCTTTGTAAACCTCGTGTGTTTCTGATTGTTCACAAAGCCTGACATCACCATGCCATCAAACGTCACTCTCTTTCCGCGTGACTCTGCCCCTCCTCCCGGACAGTTTTCCATGGGTCAATTACAGTTACAACAGTGTTTTTACACCAACACTTATCCTATTTTTAAATAGGCACACTGTCTCTTTGTATATCTAATAGGAGACTATATATATAACATTGATTAAACATTTTCACTTGTCAGGACATTTTGATTTTCCATGGCATGTACATCTCGTGACAGCTTCAGCATTCTCTGTGTGAAACAGATAAATGCAGAGTGTTAGGTTTAAACATCCAAAGATGTATGGGTTCCCATTGTTGGTTGCAGCTGATTGTTGTGGCGGCTGCATCGCAATCTGATCCCTGTTTCCATAGAATGGCTGAGCTTATGACATGGGTAACTTCTTGGCCTCCTTAACTGAGATTAAATCAGATTAGTAAACGCAAACACACAAACACCCACATGCACGCGCACACACACACACACACACACACACACACACACACACACTGGTTATATAGTCGCTATCTGATGCGCTCTATCTGTCCCTAAAATTTACTTTTAGATATTTATTTTGGGTTTTTTTTATGGCTAAAAGTAAAGACAGTAGGCACTTCTAATGTAAACCTTTGTGTAAAAAATTATAATAACATCAATATTAATTAATATGCCTACAAATTGTTTTTTGTAATAATTGGATAATATTGGTCACATATTTGACTTAATTAGAGTAAATTTAATTTAAAATATAAGTGTGCTACACAGGAAAGGTGAAAAGAAAGCTCACAAATATAGGTTATTATTTTTTTATTTCTTTATCAGGATCCCATGAGTGACAGCAGTGGGGCAGCTAATTGAGTTTATTATGTGCAAATTGGGGGAAAAAACTTCCTTGTTTAATTGGCTATGCTTAAAATATTTTTGACTCCTTTAATGAAAAATAATATAAGTAATACGAGTTTGCAGATTACCCACGTAAACTGTAATTCAGAGGCTGGTGTGACAAGGTCACGTTGGCATCACGGTGAGGCGCGTTCTTGTGTCTTGTTGGGAACAGACCAGACAGCATGGCAGCGTGGACGCGCTCATCAGCGACCCGAGGGCTCGCGGACAGATCGTCAGCACGGGTCAGCTCGCGCGGTACTTTTTCATAAAATAAATAAACAAATAAATAAAATAAAAAACGAATAAGATGAGTTTAACAAGGAAACCAAAAAAACTGACGTCGTTGATTTTTAATGGAAGGACGCTATTAGCGGAGGGTAAGTGCTGACTGGATTTCACCGCGCATGAAGTTTTCAAACACTAATTATGTTTACAGGGTAGCCTGTAATTGTAATTATTCATATTGTAATTATTTTGTACTTTATCTTGTACATATAGTAGCTTCGTGTTAGTAAGCAGCCTATGAAAGTGTAGTGGAATATAAAACTAGGTGACATTTTACTGTAATACCCAATCTAAAAAGCATCATCAGTTCTGCAGCTTGGGTGTTGTTAACTAGAGTTCAGCTGTCAGGTTTAAACCGGGGTGTCGTGTTATAGGCAAATCTGCCTTAAATGTCTCCTTGCAGACATTTTAAGTTAAGTATTTTTACTTTAATGCATAGTTTAGTGTGCAGAATTGGAGGATTACTGGATGAACAAATTGAGAGTCAAAATAATGTCAGAGAAATAAGGTAGCCAGAGAGCTTGGTGCACCCGAACTTTAATCCTTTTCTGCCTTTGTGAGTCATGACCTGATAGGAAACACAGCTGTATTTTGAAAAGGGTCTTTAAATGAGACAATACTTAACAACAAATGAGTAAAAATGTGAACACACATATAGCCTCCATAATTTCTTAGCAGGTTTCTCTGCAGGTAGCACAGGTAGGACTGATAGATGCAGCAACTTTAAATCAAGTGACGCATGGCTCAGGATTTTTCAGGGAGGCACGTGGTGAGACCAGAGGTTGGACCAAAGTACAGGATTATGAGATAACATTTTCTTCACCCAGCTGATTGCATTTTAACATTTGTTCTGTATTATATATAGAGTCTAAATCATCAATTCAACAGGCAGTTTTTAAACAGCATAAATAGCCTTAAAATGACTATAAAGCAAAATAAGATAAATTGTCAGTGCGTAAATAGTTAACACTGACCATGAGCAGAAGAAAGTTGACAGTTTGTTCTTATAGCTGAAGATATTAATGGATAGATTGTTCAGCAACATCCATAAGGTTAGGAGACATGGAAGTGACATGGGAAAGAAAAAAGAAACACAATCAGAGGTTATCAGCCACAGTATTTGTGCTCCTTATGGATCTAGTTCCAAAAATCATGGATCTGTCACCCATAATACACTTTGATGGCATATTTTGGTTAAAAATTCCTTGCTGGTAAACTCACACATCTGTTTTTATGCTGCATTTCATTTTTTGATTCTAGGTGTAGATTAAAGTATATCATACAGACACTGATTATACTGATATACTGATTTTACAGTCACGTTTGGGGTTTTCAAAAGAGGTAGATGAATTAATGTCAGCATTTATTGAAACAAGATGTGAAATGTATTCATATGATGTTTATGATGCACATTTTTTAATTGATATTATACCCAGACCTTCTACATCTGCTATGCTGTTTGTATCACAATACCATTTTTTTCACATATTGTTTCATCTAGAGATACCCTGTAATTTTACTCCCCTGTAGTTAATTTTTAGATTGTCAGTCTTAAAGGGTCTTGCCCCTTTCTGGGATGCATTTCTTTTATTTTTCAGTGGGAGATGAAGATAGAGCAGGTGTTAACTGAGACTGTTTTGCAAGTGCTGCACAGTTTCTGAAAGCTGAAGAGGATTATTTTAGTTTATTTGTTAAAAGAAATAAAGTAAAGTTGCAGTTGGGCTTTTCATTCATATTTTGTAAGTAGTAAAGTATCCCCTTTATTGCATATGGCCTCACTGATCTTTGTTGTTTTTGCGTTGAACAGATTGGGTGAAAGCTGTGGGTATTCATTGCATGCAGATGCAGTGGGCTTGTGCAGTGGTATGTCTAGTATATCTCTGGGGACGTGTATTAGCATTGGCAGGGGACACCACAAATTTTGAATTTTCCCTTCAGTATGGGGCAGTTATTTGCTTGTTTTTAACAGAATAAATATGAGATAAAATAAGGGTGATTATAGGTGGGATTAGCAACAGTGTAAAAATATTGATATTGAGCCAAATATTACCTTGCCTTGTCTGCGTGCTTTTCAGAGTTCTGAGTATTTTCTTAATTAGAAAAGTGCTGTGTTGTGTTTTAACTGCCACATTGCTTCATGCACCGTCTTAAGTCTGAGATTAACATTTGGTTGTCATCACACAATGACCTCTGTCACCGCACACAGCTGAGGGAGGACCAGCAGCGGTAAAGTTTCAATTAGATGGAATAAGGCTGAATGCCAGGATGACGACATACTTGTGCTTATGATCACATGCTGTTATAAGAGCGTGCGTATTGGTTCTCATGGTTCTCAGAAAATCTGTAACTACTTAACCCTCACCATGCACTTGGAAAACAGTTCAAAATGGGAAAGATCTTTATCTCTTGGCATATATTTCAAATCCATAAGCAGCTACTAGCATTAGACTCTCCAGCTCAAGTGTTAGCAGTCTAATTGCATTGTAGGTAAGGTAGGATCCAGGAAAAAGTATGTGTTATGAACCCTTATGACCTCTTTTTTAATTTTGTTGTAAGTCAAGCAGTGTTCTTACTCAGAACTTAATATGGGCTGGAGTCCCACAGTGTATGTTCACAGCATGTTCACTCTTCTGTATCATCAGAAAATGCTCAACCTCTTCACATTCTTCTTCATCATTGTGAATTGTAATCAGCCAGCACATTAGAATCACCTGTCTAATATTGTGTATGTCCCCATTGTTCCACTGAACCTCTGATCCATTAGGGCATGGAGAAAGGACATTTCTTGAGGTGTTTGATAGTGGGATGCTAATAGCAGGGCCTTTGGGTCTGCTCGTTTGCTGAGTAGGCTAGGGCTTCAGGGTGTTTTCACCACTGGGTCTAAAAACTGCAGAATAATTGCACCTGTAAGGTAATGTACATAAATTATGGCTTCTTGCATTTGCAAGCAGCCATAATAAATATCAAAGTATTAAATATCATCATATAATTTCTCTAAATTACTTTCCCTAACAAACATCTTTCAGATGAACCCCCATTTTTAGTCAGATAGCATAGATGGCATTAATCGATCGATAGATCTAATATTCTACTTAAATAATAAATGTGTCAGGTTTTAATATTTTTTAAAGATACTTGTTAACTTATACTAGCTGGCAAGCCTAGGTTCAGATTAAACTGTAATTTCAGCTGAATATCAGCAAATTAATGGCTGGTTAATGCAAAGTTATAGCATCACATATTAAGTCCATGCAAACTAAGTCATATGATTTTGTTTCTTTTTTCTCTTGCATTTCTCACAAACATATACAAACAGAAGTACTTTAATTATCAGTAGCTGTTTTGCAACAATTGTTGCATTCAAAGCAGACAGAGTTGATATACAGTCTGTCAGATTATATTTATCATAAGTCTACCTCCAAGTTCTCCAAGCTCAGGTCCTCTACCAGAGGCCTGGGAGCTTAAGGGGCCTGCACAGTATCTTAGCTGTTCCCAGGACTGTGCTCTTCTGGACAGAGATCTTGATGTCATTCCTGGAATTTACTGGAGCCATTCTCCCAGTTTGGGGGTCACTGCAGATTGTGTTCCAATTACCATGGGGAACACTGTTACCTTCACCTTCCACATCCTCTCTAGCTCTCCTCTCAGCCCTTGGTATTTCTCAAGCTTTCCTTCTTCTTGATGTTGCTATGTCTATCACTGTTTGTCTTCTTCCACTGTTTGTCCACTACTATGTCTGGTTAGTTAGCCATCAACAGTTTGTCTGTCTGTATCTGGAAGTCCCACAGGATCTTGGCTCAGCCATTTTCTACCACCCTTGGGCGCGTATCCCATTTTGACCTCGGGACTTCCAAGTCATGTTCCTGTATACTATGCCAGCCACTTGGTTATCGCGTTCCATGTATGCCCTGCCTACTAGCATGCACCTGTATAATGGCGCATGACCACAGACACCTGTCTCTGATGGGTGTTCTGGAACGTACTTTTCATTGTATACTTGTATACAGTGATAATAAAGTTGAATCTAATCTAATCCAATCTAATCTAATCTTGCACCCTGCTGTTATGTGCTGGATTGTCCAGGGGCATCTATGCATAGCCTGCACCTGGGGTCTTGCTTTGTGTGGTAGAGCCCAGCCTCTATTGATCTTGTGCTCAGAGCTTGTTCCTGTGCTGCCATGATTAGTGCTTCTGTGCTGTCGATCAGTCCAGCTTTGTCCAGCCATTGGTAGGATTTTTCAATATCAGTCCCTTCTTCTATCTGCCGGTGGTACATGCCATGCAGGGACCTGTCCTTCCATGATGGTTCCTGTTCTTTCTCCTCTTCTTTCTCGGGTTTCTGCTGCCTGAGGTATTCACTAAGTATGTGATCATTTGTGGCCATCTTCCTGATGTACTCATGGATCTTTGTTGTTTCATCTAGATTTGCCTTCCGTCTGCTTAGCATATAGTCTCAGGGTGCTGGAGTTGGGGTGAAACCCACCATGCATGGTAAGGAGCTTTCTTGTCTTGATGTCAGTTATTATCCCAGCAGGGTATCTGACAACTGGCAGGGCGTAGGTGTTGATTGCCCGGATTGTGTTCTTCCCATTCAGCTGACTCCTCAGGACTTGCCTTACTCTCTGCGGGTACTTGGCCATTGCAGCTTTCCTAGTGGTCTCTTCATGATTCCCATTTGCTTGTGGGATTCCATGGTACTTGTAGCTGTCCTCAATCTCTGCAATGTTGCCTTCTGTTAGTCCGATCCCCTCAGTTCTGACTTCCTTCCCTCTCTTTGTTACCGTCCGACTACACTTCTTAAATCCACATGAGATTCCGATGTCGTTGCTGTAGAGCCGTGTGTGTGGATCAGTTAATCAATGTCTCATTCATTCCTGCCATACAGCTTGTTGTCATCCATGCAGTGTAGGTGGCTGATGTTTGCTCCATTCCGTAGCCAGTCTTGTTGATGATCTGGCTGAGGGGGTTCAGGTCTATGCAGAAGAGCAGTGGGGACAGAGCATCTCCTTGTTAAATCCTGCACTTAATGGTGACTTGTGCAATTGGTTTGAAGTTGGCCTCTAATGTTGTTCTCCACATTCCCATTGAGTTCCCGATGAAGGTTCTTAGGGTCCTCTTGTATAGTTCTAAGCATTTTAGGATCCATGTGTGCGGCATTGAGTCATAGGCTTTCTTGTTATCAGTGTAGTCAGTGCACAGGTTGGTCAGTCTAGTCTTGCAGTCTTAAGTGGCTGCTCCATCTACCAGTAGTTGGTGTTTTGCTTCCCTGGTATCTCAGCCAATTTCTTTCTGGGCCCTGCTCATGTAATGAGCCATGTGCCTATTTATCTTAGGTGCTGTCATGCCTGACGGGAGTTTCCTTTTTTTTTTTTAAATTCCACAGTAGGTCTTTGTCCAGGTTTTTTCTACAGCAAAGAAATTTTGGTTCCCTCAAAGATGCTTTAGTGATAGGAAAATCACATTTACGTAGATACTTATCATATATAACAAGAAAGTGCAGAAATATCTTTATAAATGATTCATGTGCATGTTGAATTTGCCTTTTATTACTGCTGTTAACCACTTATAACCACAGAGCATCCCCTCATTCTAAATCCAAGTTTTTAAAAACCCAATTCTTATTCAATTATAATATTATTTAATATTGTGATGTAACTTCTGTTACTGTTTGGTAATGTGATCACCTGCCAACTGCAGCTATCGTAACATAACCTATTGATCAGAGCTGGGAAAAAAGGTCACAGTACTGTTGATGCATTTACTGCTTCTTATATTTTCAGATTTTACTTTTAGAGTTTCTGCAAAAGCTCCTTTGTGAATATAGAACATGATTTAGATCAGTCTTAGATCAGGTAAATTTGAATAGATTCATTTATAAACCTGAAATAAAAGAAATGGAGAGAAATTGGCTTGACAGTGAGCCAAGGGACACTGAGAGAGAGAGACAAAGACCCAATCTGTGTCCTGGTTTCTGACCTCCATTGATCAATATGACTTATTGATGCTTCTCTTTATTACTGTGGCTTCACAATGTAGAGCCTCACTTAGGTTTTGTGTTGTATATTGCATTCACAGTGCGGCTTAAAATTTAAATACTTAACAGAGCAAACATAAGATGTGAAAATATCTGACTCAGATTGTTTTCTTGAACAAAAAAGGAAATAGGACAGCTCGGCCATGTACCAGAAGAGACAAGAAAAACGATGAGAGTGCAATGTGAAGTTTATTCAGTGCATCTTTCAATGACAGTGGAATCATATTCTGTGCAAACCTAATCTGGCCACATAACACTTTAATATGCCCAGATAAGCTGGATAGAAAGATGACAGGGGAGGTGCCATAGAGAGGCAAAATAAATCATAAGAGACCCAGTGTGAAAGAAAGCACAGAAAAGTAGGTGGTGAGAATGGATTAGTGTGGTCCTGCATGGGAACAATAAATGCAATCATTAAAGCACCTGTTTTATGAAGTCATTGGGTTAATGTGGTGCTTAAAGTTATTCCAAGCATTAAGAGATGTGATGCAATTAGATTGGCCTTAACAACCTGTGGTTATGCTCATTGATTATATTAATACAATCTAACAGCCCTAGATTAAGAAGCACATAAACAGTGACACATTTATACAGCAGTTATTGGGTTACAATTACATACACTGGTATTTCTGTAAGTTTGCACTTTATTTAAAAAAGTTCATATTACAGGATCATCATTATTTTTTTTTCTCAATTATGTTTATTGAATTTTTTGTTACATTTTTTGTTACAGCAAATGGCCCCACACAACACAACACCTGTTCTGTAAAACAATTAAAATATGAAAATGTTACTAGAGAAACAAAATAAGTAAGTAAATAGTACACAGCACAGGCTTGTAGGAAAGACAAAAAAAGATAAAACAATCAAGCAGTGACAGATGTGGCCAGTAGTGACCTTATTGTAAATATGCACCAATGGTTTTCAGTCGCTGATGAGATTTGAAAGCACCAAAGTAACCAAAGAGTTAGTGAAACAAAGATATGGATTTTCATAAATTCTCATAAACTTGAGGATTGACGCAAGCAAGTCAAAAAGTCCAGAGGAAAGCATTCTATAAGAATTTTGTGTGAGGCTGTAAATAGTGCAAGGTTTTTCATTTTATTCAGGACATAAAAATGTTTTTCTTGCAGCATATGTAAGAATATCATAAAGTCTATTCAAGCTGGCATCAGCAATATTGTCCTGACTTGGATGTCCCAAAAGCAGAGATAAAGGGTTCATTTTCAAAGACACTCCCAGCATCCTTTCCAGAATTTTAAATTGCAGCAGTCTTGTATACATATGTCTACACTGATGTTTACACCAAGTTCATTTTACCATATCTGTGCTACACTATGAATATTTATTACATTCAACACATCAGTTTGATTCAACACAGTATCATGTGGTAAAGAGAGAGCTGAGGGTCAAGGTAAACATATTGTTCACTGGTTGATTGTCGCTCCTCCCCTAAACTATGGACATGAGCTGTGATCGCGGAGCCAAAGGAAATGAGCTTTCTCTAAAGTGTGTCTAGGTTTACTCTTATATACGGGGTGAGGAGTTCAGTCATTTGGGAAGGGTTTATAGTAGAACTGCTACTCCTCCTTCAAAAGGAGCAGGTTCAGGCAGAGGAGAGGGGTTTCGGGCATGTCAGATTGGGAGGAGACCATGGGACAGACCCAGGATTATGTCTCTCAACTGGCATGGTAACGCCTCACTGACTCCCCTAGAAAAACTGGAGGAGGTGACTGGGAAAAGAAGGTCTGCGCATCTCTGCCTAGATTGCTGGCCCCCAACCCTAACATGGATAAGTGGCAGAAAATGGCTGGATGACTTTTGCCCTTAAGGCATTAACCTCAGCTATCTACTAGCCGTCCTCACTACAGAGTAATCAAGTATAAACATGTCCTATTTTCATAAAGACTTTTCCTGTTACTCTGTTAGTCCAGCAATAGACTGTACACACTGAACTTTAATATTTTTTAGTGTTCAGTGAACTCCAAATATAGAATGGTTCAGGGCTGCAATTTGTCATTATTTTCAGTATTAAATAACCACCCAGTTATTTTATGGAAATTGGCTGACATTCATATAGCACTTTTCTACTATTATTGACTGCCAGTGATGGCACAGTTATCTTGAAAAGGTAATTTGATTACTGATTACTCCTTTTAAAAATAACTTACTTACTTTACTGATTACTTAATTTTAGAAGAAACTAAGTTAGATTACAAGTTACTTTATTAGTTACATTGAACAGCTGCTGGTGTTGTGCCAGAAAGTGAGTGTCTGTATTTAAATGGCTGTAAATGGCTTGTTGACCTATAATCTGTGAAACTTATGTCAAACATATCTTTCATGAATGATATCAAATCATTTTGAGTGCGAAACAGGATTTCTGTCACAAGGTAGAAGCTGTACTCAGTTTTTGGCAAAGTGACTTTTAGATATTCATTTTTTATCAAGGTAAAAACTGTCATTGACATTAATCTTTTTAAACAGAAAACTGGCTAAGAGGGCTGCAGAAATCACGACAAATATAACATCATGGTTCTATAGATATTTTAAGTGGCCAAAAAGCACTAGATTGATTATAATGTAGGTACAATAACACAGACTCCTAAAGATTCTTGCAAAACAGGTTATTTCTTCATTTTATATATAAGCCCTTCATAAATCACGTTGACTGCACTCTATTTACCAATATAAGCAAAGACATTACACATAAAAGCACATAGAAACATCAGTATCACTTTATGGCAGACAATAAATTTTTGGCACAACACCGGCAACAACCCCCACCGCCCCACCCCCGCCTCAACATAAAAATGACAACCACGAAATGAGGGTGAGTCAACCGTGTCTAAGGGCAGCATTTCCTCTACTACATACTGTCTGACCAACTTCTTCAACTCTCCCCCACTTACTGGTTTTGCACTGAAGTCCCATTTTATTTGTTTGGGTGCTGGGGGCCCTCCTGCATTAGCCACAGCTCTCTGCTTCACACCACCTGGTGGGACTTGCTCTGTAAGTTTGACAGTGCAATGCTGCGACCAAATATTTCTTCAAATTTGACGTAGTGTTTTTGAAGCTAGATAGCACTTTGTTGCCAGCACAGAGTGCACAACTAACCTTGATATTGTTATCTTTAGCTGACACAAGCTCAAAATAATGCCTGTATTTCCAGCTAGAAAACATGCTCCGTTGTTTACCTTTGTGTCCCTGTGTGGTATTATTGTCCTCATGCTTAAAACGGGACTTAATTGTCACATTGGCCAGACGTCACTCCCTGAGACACAAGAAGAAAGCAAAAATATATATTTTTACTAAAGAATATGACTAAAATAGTAACGCACATTGACTTGGATAATTAACTTTAATCTGATTACTGGATTGCAAATAGTAATGCGTTAGATTACCCGATACTGAAAAAAGTAGTCAGATTAGAGTAACATGTTACTAAGTAACGCGTTACTGACATCACTGTTGACTGCTCAAAGATCTCACATCCACATTCAGTTTGCAACCACATGCACATCTTTAGACTATCGGAGGATACCCAAACAGGTACAGAGAACCTGCAAACTCTTAATAGAAAGGCTCCAGGAAGTTTTGAACCCACAAACTTCTTGCTGTGAGGTGGATGAGTGATTATGCAATACTTTATGTTGTTTTGTCTTTATATTATATTGTAAATGTAAATGTAAAACTGAAAAATTGTCACGCCAAACCCAAATATATTTAGTAAAAAGTACAAAACAGCTACACTATATTGCCAGGAGTATTCACTCACCCATCCAAATCATTGAATTAACGAGTTCCAGTCACTTCCATGGCCACCGGTGTGTAAAACCAAGCACCTAGGCATGCAGACTGCTTCTACTAACATTTGTGAAAGAATGGGTTGCTGTCAGGAGCTCAGTGAATTCCAGCGTGGTACCATGATAGGATGCCACCTGTGCTACAGGTCCAGTCATGAAATTTCCTCGCTACTAAATATTCCACAGCCCACTGTTAGTGGTATTATAACAAAGTGGAAGTGATTGGGAATGACAGCGACATGGCCACAAAGTGCTAGGCCACATAAAATCACAGATCAGGGTCAGGGGATGCTGAGGTGCATAGTGCACAGAGGTCACCAACTTTCAGCAGAATATATCACTACAGACCTCCAAACTTCATGTGGCCTTCGGATTAGTTCAAGAACAGTGCATCGAGTTTCATGGAATGGGTTTCCCTGGCCAAGCAACTGCATCAAAGCCAACATCACCAAGTGCAAGGCAAAGTGTCAGATGCAGTGCCGTAAGCACGCTGCCACTGGACTCTAGAGCAGTGGAAACTTGTTATCTGGAGTGACAAATCACGGTTCTACATCTGGCAATCCAATGGACGCATCTGGGTTTGGCAGCTGCCAAGAGAATGTTACTTATCTGACTGCATTGTGCCAGGTGTAAATTTTGGTGGAGGGGGGATTATGGTGTGGGGTTGTTTTTCAGGAGTTGGGCTCGCCCCCTTAGTTCCAGCGAAAGGAACTCTTGATTCTTCAGCATGCCAAGACATTTGGGACAATTTCATGCTCCCAACTTTGTGAGAACAGTTCCAACATGACTGCACACCATTGCACAAAGCAAGCTCCATAAAGACATGGATGAGCCAGTTTGGTGTGGAAGAACCTGACTGGACTGCACAGAGTTCTGATCTCAGTGTGATAGAACACCTTTGGGATGAATTAGAGTGGAGACTGTGAGCCAGACCTTCTCACCCAACATCAGTGTCTGACTTCACAAATGCACTTCTGGAAGAACGGTCAAAAATTCCCATAAACAGACTCCTAAACCTTGTGGAAAGCCTTCCCAGAAGAGTTGAAGCTGTTATAGCAGCAAACGGTGGGCCGACATCATATTAAACCCTATGGATTAAAAATGGGATGTCACTCAAGTTCATATGTCTGTGAAGTCGAGTGAAGACAAAGTGAATACTTTTGGCAATATAGTGTAAAATTTCTCAGTTTGAAAGAACTCCAACTAGAGGAAATGTAATTGTTATAAAAATAGTTGTCAAGTATTTTCATCTATTTGGTTAATGTACTTATTATTGCAACTGTGCAAAATGACATATAGAACAATTACACAGCTGTGAACTGCAAAGTTATTCACATGTAAAACAAAACTCCAGGGTCATTTCTTTTAGCTTGCTGGATTCTGCTCAGTTTGAATACCCTTTATGTTACCCTTTATGTTTGGCCAAAGGTCTGACGAACATGAATAGTCTAATCATTGCCCAGCTTTCATCATATAAGGTAGGACTGTGGATCAGATGCTTGTCTGGAAGCAACAACTTCACACGTACAATTTTCCCACATCATTTGAGATATTTGCCACTTCACCACAACAAGGTTAGACAGCACAACGATGCATGCATTCTCATATCAGCCACACACACATGCTTCTCTCATCACCTCCTCAAGCTAATGTTGTCAGCTGTCAAGTGGCAAGTCAGCCCAGAGATAGCTGATGTGAGAGCATGTTCTTTTGGTAGCTCATTGGCAGGAGCTACAGTAGAAGAGCCAAGGTCAGGACTGCCTACTACATTAACAGAACACTGGGCACCATAATCATGTAAATCATAAATTACACAATCATAAAGTCCGTCTACAGTTTGGTGAAAATTAGGACCTTAAAAGACTTTATGGATCAGTTTGATTTCAGTCTATTGTTCCAACATTTGCAACAACAATTTTCACAGTGTTGCAGTCACAGTATTGATACATTATAGGACGTTGTATATCAGTTTCTACATGTAGATATGTTAGCAGTATAAAACAACATTTGCATGAAGGTCAGTCAAAGCAGGGGACACTCATATTGATCCATACTGTCATATTTTGTGCACCTCTATTGTTCCTTTATGTTGTCAACAGAAGTCTGTCTGTATTTTACTGAATTATTAAATTTAACATAAATACTAATATGTGCAATCTGTCGTCAGTTTAAGGGCAGAGATATTAATCTGTGCACACTGTGGATTCATCTAAAACTGATCATAAAATCCCTACAGCCTCTGTGACTCTGAGGACATTCAGGCATCTGGAAGGTTGTCAGCAAGTTCCTCTGTGGTCAAACATTTACTCTACATCACTTTGGAAATCATTGTACTGCAGGTGAAATGACTTTAAAATTCGGAGAGTGGACTATATGTAGGTTAAAGTGAATTTTTAAAGGCTGCAGATTGTCTGTTCAGATGACATTTTATGGTGAAATATTTGTGTACAATATATGTCTAAAAGATTATAGTAAGTTTAGTTTGTCTTAACTGTTTGATCGATATTTTCACCTTAAGCTGCTGTCACCTGTAGGTTACAGCTGAATTTCTAAAAATAAAAAAAACAAAAACAAAAAAACAATGTTACAGTTCTAGACAGATTCCAGCTTTTTCATTCGTTTAGAAAAATTGTGGTAAATTATGAAAGCGTGGGCATTGCTGAATATTTATACCTGTTTTTTAGTCTTGTAACGTCCAGTTTTGTAACACTATCATTATCACTTTCACTCCATTAAAATGGAGGCTCTGCTCTTTTCATTTAAGCATCACAACAGTAAATCATAGCATCAGAGCTCAATCGACAATACTGGCTTTTTTTTTTATTACTTATGCATGTGCTTTACTTATACTGCACATACTAATATGCACTCATCTGCCACTTCGTTGGTTAGACCTTGCTAGTTGAACCCCTTTTGTCTTCAGAACTTCTTTAATTCTTTGTGGTATTGATTCAGTAAGGTGCCGGAAACATTCCTCAGATATTTTATTCATATTGACATGATAGCATCACACAGTTGCAGATTTATCAGCTGCACATCCGTGATGTAAATAAGAAAATGGGTACGCTATGTTCATAAAGGGATGGACATGGTAAGCAACAATACCGAGCTAGGCTATGGCAATTAAATGGTTCTGGATTGGTACTAAGTGGCCCAAAGTGTGCTGAGAAAATATGCCCCAAAACCTTACACCAAAAGCAGCAGCCTGAACAGGTGATACAAGACAAGATGGGTCCATGCTTTCATGTTGTTTGTTCCAAATTCTGATCCTACCACTGCAGCAGAAATTGAGAATCATCAGACCAGGCAAAGTTTTTCCAATCTTTCAATTGGAAATTGTCCAATTTTGGTGAGTCTGTGTGAACTGTAGCCTCAGTTTCCCTACTCTTAGCTGTGACACCCAGTGTAGTCTTCTGCTGCTGTAGCCCATCTGCTTCAAGGTTTGATGTGTATTCAGAGATGCTCTTCTGAATACTTTGGTTGTAACAAGTGGTTATTTGCATTATTGTTGTCTTCCTGTCAGCTTGAAGCATTCTCCTCTGACATCAACAAGGTATTTTCACCCAGAGAACTGGATATTTGCTCTTTTTCAGACCATTCTCTATAAACCCTAGCAATGGGTGTGTGGGGAAAATCCCAGTAGATAAGTGTTTTCTGAAATACTGAAATAGACCAGCCTATCTGGCACCAACAACCATGCCATGTTCAAGTTGCTTGATTGGCTGATTAGATTTGTTAATAATTATTTCCCATCTCAGTGCTAATGAAATCAGAATTTAAGGTTAGGCCAAGAGTTTTCAGTGGGCTGATAATTTGCAAGACCTCTGAGGATTAGCAAAACCATTGGTAAGATTACCATAACCATAAGTACCACCCCCAACCAACCAAGGGTGTGGTCCTTCATCTGAGCTACAATTCTCAGTCTGAGTCTTTCCCCAAGAGACCTCCCACCCCCTCTTTTCCAGTCCATTGGCTTTAATCCACCATTTATCAATGATTACTCATTCTGCACCACTTGGTATCCTGACCTAAAAAGAGGTTGCCACCATATAGAACTAGAATTAATCAGTGGTTTCTTCATGATAGGATAACCTGTGCCTCCTTAAGTACTAACAAGCAACTTATTTTTAGCCATTAAAGTGTTTCAGAACTATTTAACAGTAGATACATTTTCATGGTCTTTATGCAACATAACATACAGATATAAACACACATTTTTTTTCTCTCTGTTTCTCTTCTCATTTTCTCTGACTTCACAGGTACTTCTAAGTGAAGCCATAACAAGGTCTGGTTTTTCATCTTAGGACTGTCCACAAGAAAGCAATTCACAAACTTCATTTGGTAAACAAAAAAGGTGGGTGTCTGATCAACAACCTTTTTAGATATTTGTCGTAACCCAGATTTTAGCAGCTTAATGTCTCATTTCCTATTTTCTGTTTTGAATTGGCAACATGATAATTACAATAGTGCTGATACTTACTTCACATTTATATTCTTTTTGTTTGTTCTAATTTCTTTTAAAGTCTGCAGTGGGTTAGGCATGAAGGTCCTAACATAAAGGGATACAGAACAGGCGCCGAAACCTCAGTAAAGGGAACTGAGCAACCAGCAGACTTTCATTGCCTTCCTCTGTGGCTCTTCCCTTCCCTCAGATCAACAAAGCTCAGTGCTCTTACTGAACATGTGTCAAAAAAGGAGGTCAACACACAAGCGAAGATGAACCCTTATGTTACTTCTCACTTCAGGAGGGATCTCTTCCCCCATTTTCATTTGTTGTAGACTTTTTGTTTACCCTGCTTTTACTGGTTTGATGAAATGACTTACCCTGTATTTGCAAAGTTATAGCAGTAGCTCCTGCTTCTTGCTTTGCTGTACTCTCTGTACCTTCAGCAGTGCATAGTTATGGTTGAGGAACTGATTCTGTCCACTGGTTCCTAAATGATTATGAGTTGTATGATTTTTACATTTTGTCAGGATTCATTTGTAAGCTCTTCTGGGAATGGTTGGGAAAGGTAAATGCTAACATTACAAGCACATCCTTTTCATTACCAGATGCATTTGCATGTTTTCCTTTAAACATTTAATTGTCATATATATTGATGAATCATTTATTGTCATGCATGTTCATTAGATGGTCATTTATGGTTCGCTTCAAAGATTCTCTGGCATGTTTTTTTTAAAATTATATCTGCAAATAACTGACTTTTTGTTTGAGGAATCTCTGTGATGCTCAAATAGCCTTTTGTGGTTTGAACAGGAATGCCTAAAAAGAGTCAACAAGCCACAAAACCTGTTACATTCTTCCTCTGTGACATACACCTGACCTGTCAGCTCTGGCGCTTGACCTGTGTAGAAAATCGATCAAATCAGGTGATTGTGTACTCACTCTTTTCCTCCATATAAATCTTCCACTTAAAGTTAAGTCACCTTAGAAGTAGTCAAAATAATCCTCTGTTGTTTTCTTCCCTTCTTCTAATCTATTGTCAGGCATAGGTGATTTCTCAGCCATAATGCTGAGCTGTATTGAGGTATGTCTTCTTTGAGGCTGTAAATTTACAGTTATTGCTGTTATTGCTAATATACTTCAAGTTCATATTATTCAGAAGTCAGTGAACAAAATACTTCTTCAAAAATCTGACAATGGCCATCAAACAGTTTTGCAGAAACTTAAAAAGAAAATGTGAAATTGTTAAAGCAGTGACATGATTGGAAAACAAATGGCAAAACAAACACATCAGTGAGTGATGAGAATATTTTAAGCCAGCTGATTCAAGATATCTTATTACTAAATTATGAATGATATATAATAACATTAGACATTTAATGGTATTGTATTCTCTGTTTCCTCATGCCTATCCCAAGTGATTGTAAAACTTGGAGACGCGTTTGATCGTAAGAATTGGCATGTTTCTTTCTTTTTCATCTGCATGTCGGAAATTATTCTACCGTTTGACCTGAATGTAGTTTTGTTTTCTGTGCTTACTTTGCATCTCTTCACAGTATTAGGCTAATATGGTACTATCCCATTGTCCTGCTCCATTGCATTATCAGTTTATAGTTTTTAGTGTTAATCAAATGATCCTTGCTCGAGCACAAAACTTCAGGACTTTCCTTTTACTGTTTTGAACTGAATAGAACCAATCCTGCATGTTTTTCTGGTGTATGTCGAGGTCAGCCAGCTCTACCACTCCCTGTCAAATGAAATTTTGCAGACTGGGGGGATCACAGAGGTGGATTCTTCTGGCTACTACTAAAATCATTCTTTTCAGCTCACCTTCTTTCAGTAAAGTGACTGTGATTTAAGTTTTTTTTTGTGAATGCACTTGAACCTAAAAGAAAGCCCACTTGCTTGCTGGGGGATCTATTACTGAAAGGACAGACTGTACAGAGAAACTGAATAAAAGGGTGTGGAAAGGATACTGAAGTAAGTGACTGATCAGTGGCCTTGGAGGGTATTATCCTGTGGTTACCACTGGGCACTATGGACCTACAATTATCTCTTTATTAAAAGAGATTGAGAGACCAACTGCGTTGTTAGCACCACACATAATTTCACTGACAGTATCAAGGTGATTATTCACCATATATTAATCAAACCACATTGAGAAATACAGAAAACTACTAGCAGATGATGGGAGCAGCACGTGTAAAACGACGCTTCAGTGCTGTGGTGGATGGGCCAGTGGAGGAGGAGGAGGTCATGAGGCTAGCACAGAGTGCTGCAGATACATCTGGCGGAGGGGGGAGCCCAGCAGGGTCAGGGACCCCAACCAGCCCTTCTCCAACCCATGCCCTCAATGGCAAAGCTCTGGCTCTTCAGAGCAACACCAACAATGCACGGAGGCAGGGTGCCTTTGGGGAGTCAGCTGGAGGAGATGCAGGAGGAGAAAGTGGGTTGAGAGCAGGAAGAATGTGTTCAGGGCCAAAGAGTGGAAGAGGCAGTAGTGTAGGAGGGAGAGGGGAAGACCGTTCTTCATCAGACCAGGATTCACTCTCTTCCCCCTCCACTACAAGCCGCCGGCGAAACAGGCGCTCAAGCCGCCGGCCCCGACAACGCTTTGTGGGCAAGGACGGACGCTGCAACGTCACCTTTGTCAACATGAGCGAGAGGGGCCAGCGGTACCTCAGTGACCTTTTTACCACTTGTGTGGACATCCGCTGGCGATGGATGCTGGTCATCTTCACTCTCTCCTTCGTTCTCTCCTGGCTGCTCTTTGGATTTGCCTTCTGGCTCATTGCCTCCGCACATGGGGACCTCTCCATTCGGCTTATCCCCAGCTCAGGGTCATCTCCAGGATCAGGAGATGCTGGCTCTGGGGGAGAGTCTGATAGGGAGGCAGTGGTTGAAGAGCCATGCTTCTTCCAGGTGAACAGCTTCATGGCAGCCTTTCTGTTCTCCTTGGAGACGCAGACATCCATCGGTTATGGCTTCAGAAGTGTGACCGAAGAATGTCCCCTGGCGGTGGTGGCGGTCGTTTTGCAGTGCATTGTGGGCTGCATAATTGACGCCTTCATCATCGGGGCAGTCATGGCAAAGATTGCCAAGCCCAAGAAGCGCAACGAAACACTGGTATTCTCTGACACAGCTGTAGTAGCGCTGAGAGATGGAAAACTCTGCATGATGTGGAGGGTCGGAAACCTACGCAAGAGCCACCTGGTAGAAGCACACGTCAGAGCACAACTACTGAAGGTAAGTGGAAGAAATATAAAATCATACTGATGAAAAAGGAGGACAGAAAGCAAGCATAACATGAAAAAGTTCAAAGAAGTTATTTGGTGATCATAACAGAGACAGGGAAAAGTCAGAAAATGCACCAAATAATAGAGGTTGCTACTGTGATAGAGCAGTAGAGGAAAAAAAGGTCAGGGTAGAGCGAAAGAGAGAGCGCTGAGACCATCTGGCCCATATTCTGTGGACCGTAGTTAATGAGAGACTTGTTTTATTTTCCCTCAGGGGTTAGGAAGATTTACCATGGATTAACTTGCCCACATTTCTTTAACTGAGGACCATTGTCCTTCGTCATCTCATTTCCTCTTGTATACTGTATCTCTGCGGGTTTGGTGATTGTTCTCTATGACAACTGAAATTTACCATAATTTTTGTCCTTATCTTTGTAGTTTGCATGCATGCTCCATCTAGATTTTCTCTAGGATAAACGTGGCGCATTTAGGCTGCAGCACAGAGAATTTGATCTCTCTTAATAGCATGACCATATCAAAGTTTAGACAGGACAGATGGGATTAAGTTTGTGAGGATAAAAGCAATACAATTCTCAGTGCTAAAACTGGATATTATTCCATAGTAAGGGTTGGGTGAGTGATAAGCCTATGGACTGGCCAGGTGACTAAAGAATTGCATAGTCAAATTCAGCTGAATATAATAACCAAATGCTAGAAAATTTGGTCAGGATAAGATTATTCATTTATGATTCTTTTGTCAGATTACCCTTTGAAATTGTCCAATATAGTCTTTAAGGTGATATTGTGGTGTAACTGATTAACCTTCTATTGGTTTTTATTTGTTGCTCTAATAAAATATGTTTTATGGACCAAATAATGACTTCACTTTTCTTTCTGTTTCCAACCTGCTCTCAGTCAAGGGTGACATCAGAGGGAGAGTACCTCCCACTGGACAACGTGGACATCAACGTGGGGTTTGACACTGGTACTGACCGCATCTTTTTGGTCTCGCCTGTAACAATTGTCCATGAAATCAATGAAGAGTCACCTTTCTTTGAGATGGACCAAAAAACACTGGAGAACGACTCTGACATGGAGGTGGTGGTCATACTCGAAGGCATGGTGGAAGCCACAGCCATGACTACGCAGTGCCGTAGCTCCTATCTGGCTACTGAAATCCTCTGGGGACACCGCTTTGAACCAGTGCTCTTCGAGAGGAAAGATGGCTACCAGGTGAGAACAGGAGTATAGATAGAGGGCCTCATCACAGATGGAACTGCACTTTGTAAACGCTTTCCATCTTTATCTGGGTTTTAAGAAGGAAGCTAAGCAAGCTAAAGATAGTTCAGTATGTTTCTCCATTTACCATTCAGTAGCCAAGCCTCAGTGGTGGCAAGAACAAGAGAGAAACAGATGTTTAAAAGTTTGACAGTACATGACAAATTTACTTAATCCTGTTCAAGGTGCTGAACTTGTTAACGGTACTTGTTAGGCCTCCTGCAACATTCTGTGTTAACAGTCAAATCAATATAGGGGATGAATTCTAAGGGCTCCACAAAGACCATATCCTTCAGAAGATGGATATGAATGATATCTTCCCTTGAGTCTACTGTCATATACTTAGATTGCATGCATTCATACTTACACTTGCTTTTTTCACTGTATTCACATTAACAAGTATGCAATGCACTGCCAGCACCCGGATAATGTACTCACAACAACCAAGAAGTTGAGTTTTCACTTAATAGTTGCCATGTCGCGGGGTGTTATTTAGTGTTTATGTGCATTAATTGCTGTCTTCAAAGTAGAAGCTTGATATGTGCCTAGAGGCTTGACAAGATATGTGATGCAGCATGTGAAAATGGTGCCAAAAATGCTGACAGAGAATCCCGGCTATGCATGACAAAAACGAGCAATGATGCAATCAAAAACAACTATAATTTTCAATAATTCCAGTATTTGTTAATCTTAATTTCACTATTTGCAAATATCTATCAAAATTATGTGTTTAAATGTAGCTTATTGAACAGTTTCTGATGCATAAGCTGTAAATAAAAAGCGCCCCAAATCCTCAACAATAAGAAGACCCCCTCCTGCTCAGAGCAGCTACACAGGCTGGGGGGGTGCAAGCTGGTCAATTAGCCAGAGAAATTTCTCCTCTAGGATTCTGGTGAATTTTCCATCTTTGACCTGTATCGATAACTCTCTGTATGTTGTGATTAATTGACGGTTTCTTGTCAACCTAGTGGCTTTTTTTTAATATCAGAACTTTAATCACTTAAAATCATGTTATAAGTGAATATTTATCTGTTTGTATCATTACAAAACCACACTAATTTAAAGAACACAGTTTGACAAGTTAAAAATTCATAGAAAATTAACAAAGATAGATAAATGAAATTATTTTTGCATGTTAATCTAGAAGTTATGAAATTTTCGGAAGCATTAAAAGGTAAAAAAATTTTAGCCTGGTTTTTGCATGCTGTGCCACATATAAATTTTCTCAAAATGCAGCCACAATCTTGTGCAGCACTCCCAGTCAAATGCTGCAAACATTTTCCGTGCGTGCACTACTTAACATCTTCAGCTTTAAACTCTGCCCTGTCAAAATTCACATGCTGTGCTAAAAATTATGTGTAGGTGTACTACATGGAAGTATATTATTGCAACTATCCAGATGTATGTTGACTAGTCCAACATTTTGCTAAAAGAAGCTCTAACTTGAATCTTGAAATTGGTGATCTCCTGATTTCTAATAGTTTCTTCAGGAGGTCCATAATTTTAGATAGGCCCCTGTGTCTAATTCAGGATGTCTGCATGTAATGCATGAATTGCCACAGCCATGATTCCCAGACAATGTTCCAAATGGACAATGGTCCCAAACATCAGAAATTTAGCATATCCAGTGCACTGATTTTAAAACTAAGCATCAGCAAGAATAACATTCTGTCAAATGTAATTGTACATTACATAACACAATGTAGTGGTTTAGACATTTGCCTAACAAGCGAAAGATCCCCAGTTTGATCCTGGGAGGAGACACAAATCTCTTTATAGTTGCGTCAGGAGGGGCATCCTCCATTTTAAAAAAATCTGCCAAATCAAACATGCAAACCTGCTTGCTAAAAGTTACTGTTCTGCCCTTTTTTCCAGGTGGACTACTCATTTTTCCATCGGACCTACGAAATCCTAAACACACCTACCTGCAGTGCTAAAGAGCTGGCTGAACAGAAGTACATTCAGAGTTCACGGTCGTCTTTTTGTTATGAGAATGAGGTGGCTCTGCAGCTCGCCTCCCCTGATGGTGAGCCAGGTCAAGACATTCAGTTTGCCTCCCCACCAAACCAGAGGCAGTCCCTGGCAGAAAATCTCCACTACAACTGAACCAGTGGGATAGGAAAAGAGACGGGAAGCTGACTTTAGAGGAAGAACAAATATGGTGATGGGAGGCCGATTGGTAGAGAGAGCCTTGAATAAAGCAGTGTACAATTAATGATAGGAAGGGACGCTATTTACAGTGATTAGAAGAGAAAGAAAGATTTAGTAGGAACAGTAGGAAGTTTGGGATTAGTCTTTTGGGGAATTGAGTCTGTACACTGACCTAGTTGTCTAACTGGTCCTGGCAATCTTTCAATATCGTTGAAAACTGCTAAGTCTCACATCTGGCCCATCACTGCCACAGCACACTCATCTGACTCCAATTCCTGAGGGGCAAGGGCATGCAACAGCACCCTATAGTGGCTGCAACGTGCAACTACCCCCCTCCATGTTTATGACTGGGAAAGTTTTTGACCTCTGTTGGAGGTATTAGCTTCTGAGGAATGTATTCCACTAAGAGGTTGACTTATCACTTTATTGTTTTATTTTCTTATGGTAAGTATGGATACTGCACCTTTTGTGATACTCCGACACTGGGAGCCTGAGAATGTAGTTGAGATTAGCCAAAGAAAAGCAACAATAACATGGAGAAACAGCTAAAAACTAGCAGCGGTTTTGAGAAGTTTCTGCCATGTAAATGTACTTACTCTGTTGTTTGTTTTTTGGCTTGTTTCCATGTATGATGCAAAGAAAAAAATGTTCACTGATTGTAAACCTTGCTTGATTTAATGTAACATTTTGTTTTGAGTGAAATAGCATAGTGATGATACAGCAGGGCAGATGTTGGCTGTATCCAGATGTGATAATCACCATGGATTCTTTTATGGCACTACTATCAAAGTATCCTGTCAGTTATTAAGTCACTAAAAGCAGCCTTGCTATTGTTTTGCTGTGATACTTTTGCATTCATGTCCACAGTTACTGAGCTATGATACTGTAATCTTTTAAGTGTCCTGGCATTTGGATGGATGTTGATGGTGCAGACTGAATATAAGTTAATAGCACTAGAGACTTACACTCACATCCAGCATCTTTCCATTTCTGCATCTCTGCAAGAAGAGGGCGAGGATCCGACTGGAAACGACATCACATTCACAGAAAATTAAATCTGTATTTCTCTGTTCAAAAAAATCATGTAACTCCCTTATAATTGTAATGTATTGCGGTTGGTTTCTCTCAAAATGAGAACAGGGTAGTAGGTGGTGCCTTCATAGCAGAGCAGAGATTTTGCAAAAGGCCCTTCATCTGCAGCTGCATGATGTGTAAAATGTGCTTGAATTGTATTTTTTTTTTTTTTTTTTATCGTGTGCATTTGCAAGATGACCACTTTTAGTGTGCAGTATGTTCTAAGACAGAAAAAACTGAGTAATCCCCATAAAAATGTGCACTGATAAATGAATCTTTTAGCTGTAATATACTGTAGGCTACATGATAGTTGCACTTTCTAGTTATATTACAAAGCACCTGAAATATTTCTGTTTATTTTAACCTTAATCATTTACAGTAAATGATGCCACTTCAGTATTTAAGTGTTTGATTACAGAATGTGTTGGCACAGTGTGAGGGGGGCAATGTGGTATTGAGTGTTGACCAATAATCAGCCTGTCCGACGCACAACCTAGAAACTTGTTTGTACTTTGCACTAAATGTGGAGACTAATATCACTGATGAAACACTACAAAGCACAGTAGTGTTGCAGGAACAGCACAGGTTAACCTCAATGCATCAGGTGCAGTCTTTTAATTGATAACATATTTGTTACAAATAGTGTTAATGCTGTTCCATGTCTGTGTCTTCCCTTTCACTTCTCTATTATGGCTACCATTTTCTATTTATAGTCTGCACAGGAGGTCATGTCATTTTCACCCTGCATCCACTTCCATGAAATGTAACTTGAACTTAACAGCACCATCGCTTTACTATGATAGGGCTTTTTTAAACACACCAGAAAGAAACAGACAGATTGTTTGGTTTGGATTGACTGTTGACATTACTTTACATTTTATATGTAGTCTAAAACACGTAGTAGAATACTGTAATACCTCTTTAAAAAAAAATTGTGAGATGAAAGCAACAAAAGCTGCCATTCTGGATTTTTGTTGTTTTTAGTTTTGTTTTTCTGAAGCGAAAGGGAAAAATGTTTCTGCTCCAGCAGACTGTAGATTCATAATTTCAAGGCTGCCTCAGGCACAGAGCACGTCCAGAAGAAAGAGAACTGTGATATAGAAGAAATAAAACACGGGGATTCAGTTGTAATCATTGGTTGTGTCATTATTTATTCTCCTAGCACATTTTGCAGTTCACCTTGCAAGCCTATAGACTTTAAAAAAAACTTTATCCGTGGAAGTTTACACAAGAAATTTTATTATATTTTCAGTGATTATTACAGCCAATGACAGAAACTGTGACCAAACAATGAGGTATTTACAGAGAAAAAAAAAACTTTAAAGTTTAGTAAAGCTATAAGTAAAACTATAAGTATCTTTAACTTGTTTATCATGTTTACTCATCAAAATTCATATATTGTATGAAAATTCTATCACTGCTAAATAAAAGTAAAAACAGCGTGTGAAAAGAAATGCGGTCTTATAACTGTGCTTCTCACATGGTGGTGCAGCCATATTAAAGGGGCACAGAGCTATTTCAGGTGGGGCATGGATGACAAAAATATGGACTGTATGTCGACTAGATCTGCTTTTTTGGGGAATATGAGCAAGAGTTTGATGCAAACCATTAATTAACTCCTGTTCAACTAGTTTGTTTTTTACTATCAGTGATGAAGTATAACATAAAAACTGCCTAGTGGAGCAAAACAAACAAAAAAAAACTAAACAAAAAAAATATGTTTTACTGTTTATGGTATAGCAGAAAACACAAAAACTAAACTAACACAAATGGTTATTCCTCCTAGATGTTTTCAGGGATATTTATGTTTTATTTTTCCAAGTTTTTGATATGTAGGAAGACTATAATATTGTTACAGCCACAATTATACAGAACAGACACTTCTATATATTTTCGATAATAAATAAATCACCTGTTAAAATCAACTTATTTTATTTTTGCTGGACTTTATACTTAATATTTTATTTTTAGTTTACTAATAAATGTATTTTAGAGCAAAAGTTGGGATTTCATAGGATTTTGGCTATTGCTCTGATATGATTGGTATAAATATTTACAATACTAACCCTGCTACACTCGGAGGTTTGGGGAGATCTGAATCAGGCACCTTGAATCAGATCTTTCCAAGAAAACCTTCGTTGAGCTTGAAGGTGAAGTCAAACGAATCCGATCCCAGATCAGTGTCTGTCGACACTCTCCGACACTCGGTGGTAAACAAAGAGCGTGCAAATCCCCCTACTGTAGCGCGAGAGCGCCGCACGGCACCTGCTGCAATGCTCTGATTTGCTGTTTGCCACGTCATTCAAACGTATTCCCGCCTTACAGCCGTTAGCATTGGTTAAAAGCGGAGAAGTCTGTACTGCCGTTCACTTGATTCGTCACCGCAAGCTTTTCATGCCCATTTTGGGGCGGGAACGCTTCTGTCGTATTCAAGAGGCGGGTCTGCGGCGCGGTTCTAGATTTTGATTGGACTCCTTTCTCTTTAGACATGGCTAAAACCTGTCTGCTCGTACCTGATTGGCCCCTTACCAAGAAGTCTTTCTCTGCGGCTGAAGCCGCCGCCTTGCCCTCAGTGCTCTCTGTCTATTTTATTCTCACCGAGGAGTGTGTGCGGCTCCACTGAGAGAGCAATGCAATGATAAAAGCCGCATATGCGGTACGCTACACACCTATCTGGCAGGAAAATAACCCGAGAAACAGCCTCATCCCGGTTCTCCTCACACCGCAGCCTTATTCACAACTCAAAGCGGAACCTGAAGGTGAGACATTTAATTGCCTTTACTCTAATCCAACTCTTAAATAGCCAGTGTAATATCCTCAACGTATAATTTTTTTAGTGGAGCTGGCTAACCTCGCATGGTTAGTCTAAATGCGGTGGCTTAACGCCTAAATTTGAAACATTAGTAGGGCCGGGGGAATTTATATAGGGCTGGTCTTTGTACTAAAAGAGGCTTTCATCGAAATGACCTGAAGTCTGGACGAGAAAAATATTAGCGATTTCGACCTATATAACCATAATCTATAGGCCTGCTGTTATTTTTCCTGTAATAGTAATGATGATAATGATGGTGGTGATGATAATAATAATAATGATATGAAAAATCTGTTTTTTGTGACTGCCACATGCATTCCGTTCACAGTCAATTAAAGGCTGGGGCCCATGTGGTTTTTAATGTCTTATGTTCAAGGTGTGGTTGTCTTCGTCAGTTTTTTTTTTTCGCTCTGTAGCTACAGTTTTAAAAATGCAGGTTAAATCGCAAAGCTTCACACTCCGCAGCTGGACAGCTCCTGCAGGCGCCGCACTGCAATTATTACAGCCAGTGGTTTATTATTAATGTCACCTTTTCCACGCTGTGTCCGCTTTAAGTGCGCAGATGCCACAGTATCATCCCCCGATGCTCTGCCACTTGGCATCAAAGCTGAAGAAAAGGCGTTTCCAGCTCCCCCACCCGTTTAACACACGCACAATCACGCGCAGGCACCCACACAGTAATTACATACATGCGCGCACGCACACACACATAGAGAGAGCACAGGACCCCCGCAGTGAATGACCTCAGTTCAGACTCAGAAGGTATTGTCTACGGGCTGCTCCTTAGTGTTCAGGGTGTTGCTATGGAGGAGAGCAGTCGGGGTTTGGCAATTCCAGCTGCTGCAGGACGAGTTTACTGCTTAGTCCACGATGTACTGCGACAGCCTGGGATATCTCTTCCTGTGTGAGGACTTTGCTTTAAGTTAATCGGTGGCATCGATGGAGCTCGGCAGCATCATGCACTGCAGTTACAGAGCTGATAATATATTCTCCCTGCTATCAGGTTTTACCCCAAACCTGATAGAGCTTATTTCTTTGTGGCATTTAGAGGTATTAAATGCACATTAGTCAGCCATATGATTCACTGACTGGCATGTTTCTAGATTACCACATCAATGCTGGTTGGAGTAAATCCACATACCTTTGCTTCTCCTGGAAATAGTTTGTAAGTAGTCTCAGATAAACAAAGAATTTTATGCTTTTGGACATATATTTATTCAAATCTACATTACCCAACAATCTGAGAAAGTCTTAACAAAAACGGGCTGAGCAGCACACGTGGGAAGTTTGAAATTGATCAGCAACGTCAGCCATTAATAAGCTACGGAGCTGTTTTATGCCACCCTGGGATCGCATATTTTTCATGCTCACTGTCTGGGTGGCGGTGACTCTTTTGTTAACATGTTTTCTCTACACCCAGAGTTACAGGTATGGTAAGCTCAGGGCTGGGGAGAGATAGGCCAAAAAAAAAAAAAAAAGTGAGATGAATAGCAAGAATCAGGCTCAATGACATACCTGTCTAGGCATGGAGAATAGGCCTAATAGTAACACACTCACCTTTTAAAATATCACAAAAGCCTGTATGATCAGAGTTGACGTGTTCAAAGATAATCCCTCTCGCTTCAGAAGACCTTGTGTTATCTCATTCCTTCATAAACTTGAATTTTGATAATCTGAATGATCCTTCACAAGAAAATTAATCCACAAACTCATCATCCAGGCCATCAGATGCCACAGATTTATATTAACCTGAACATGAGAACTGTCTTCTCAGTCTCCTAAAGTTGGGATGCTAGAAAGTGAATAAGCATTTTTCAGCAATTAATGTACGTAAATGAAAAAAGCCCTCTATTGTTCAACAGTAAAATGACATTTTAGGAACTGCAGTTACCTGTTGATCTGTTAATCAATAGATAATAAAACCATCTTCCTGCCAGTGAAACAGTGGGTAGCTCTGTTGCCTTATAGCAAGATCCTCCTGGGTTCAAACCCTGGCCCATCTGTGTACATTTTGCTTTTTGTTGCTTTTGGATTTGATTCTGTGGGAGATCCAGTTTCTCCCATCACTGAAAAACCTGCTTGGTTAATGCTCCCTGTCTCAGCCCAGATTAAGACTCTCTTACAAGAAAGTTAATCTCAAGAGTTTCACTTCCTGGTTAAATAAAAGATATGGAAATTCTTCCTAGAGGCAAGTCTTGAAACACCTCTAGGCACATATTTGGGTAGGGTTTTTAAAATTAATTTTATTATCAGTTCTCACCAGGACAAAAACAACAAAAAGAGATAAAACGAAAAAGAAATGTGTGTATAGAATCACCTGAAAAATCTGCCAAAAAACAAGTTATACATTTGCCCCAAAGTAAGGTTTAAAAACTTTTTTATATGTGGTTAACGTAGTCGCTGTATACAAAAAACCAGGAGGAGACACAAACCCAGCCTCAAGGGTCACAAGCTGGTGCGCTCCTAGTGCTGCTCCCAAGCTTTGCGTCAAGGGTTGCGTCAGGAAGGATATCCAGCGTAAAATCTGTGCCAAATCAAAAAAAAAAAAAACACCTGCTGTGGTGACCCCCTGGAAATCAGGGAGCCGCCAGAAGCACCTATTCCTTATTCCTCTCTGATCATATTTCCTCTTGCCACAGATTTCAGTTCAGGATTCTTCCGAGTGCCTTTTTGATGCCTGTTAGTTCCTAGACTAATGAATTAGTTTAGTCTGTTAAAAGTCAGAAAGTATCATAACAATGTGCATAACCTTGTCAGTAGCTCACGTTGACAGCTCAAAATGTCTTCTTTTGTCAGATTGAAACTCAGAACAAATTCACTTTAGTTTCATAAGAGCCTAAAATCCCGTTGATATTCATGTTTTCAAATTTATAGCCACTGATATTTTTTCTGATTGCTTCAGACCAAGTGATTAATAAAGCTGCCTCACCTGAAGGAGTGTGTTTCTGACTGGCTTTAGTGTAAAGCCCTCCTCTCACAGAATCACTGTTGTTTATTTCTATTTCCCTCTGAGTAACTCTCAAAACATTATGTTGTAGTACTGCAGTGAGCCTGTCTGTAGTTTGTGTTGATGTCATAGAGTAGCAGCCACTTTTAGACTGTCACCTCGTCTTTCACAGGCCACCAGCCCCTGAGGCGAATCAGCATTTTGGCACCACTGTGTCCACTAAGTCCTCAGTGAGGGCCTCTCTACAGTTTTATCTCTGCTGAGTCCAGTGGACTCTAGTGGGAGGGTGCTTCATCTTTTTCAAGTTAACAATAGATCCAATCCATTTTGATCTTCTCTTCTTACTGCTTTCCCAGCCTTTTTCCTTCACCATCCCTCCCCCTCCTCACTGTCATGTCAGTTTACTCAGTGGATTGATGTAGCTCGCTGTTCCCCCACCTCTCCACCCAGCCATCTCTCTGTCTTCATTTCATTCTTGTCTTCTCCTTGATTTGCTGTGTCTTTCAATTAGGCCATCTCTGGCCAGAACTCGGCTGGATATGGCTCGCGTGCTACTACTGCCCTTCCTATATATGTGGGTGCGTGGCTGGATGCACATCTAGTGTGTGATGTCTTGGCACAGAGTCGCATCAGTATCACAGTCCGACAGTCCTTCATATCCTCTACAGAACTCCAGTTTGTCGGCCTGTGGCAAGAAATGGCTTAGCAGGGGCTCACTTTTTATTGTCCCCCTTTTTTTCATCTCTCATTCTTTCCTTACCCAGTGCCAGAAGTACCATGTCCAGGCCAACGGGGGGCGGTGCCAATGATGTCACCCGCTTCCTGTCATCGGGCACGGGGCCAGGGTCTCCCAACTCCAACACCTCCTCTGTGTTCTCTGCTGCCAGCCAGGCCGACTGGGCAGCTAAAAGGCTGGTGTGGGTGCCGTCAGAGAAACATGGCTTTGAGGTAAGCTGTCAGCAGATGTAATACACAAACATTTCACTTGAAACATGCAGGATGTTAACACAATAGACAAGTTTCAGTTGTTCTCTTATGCCTTCTTTCCACTGTCTAAGCGTTAATCCTCTTGGGAATTATTAGCCCTGAGTGTGTGCCCTTAGTCAAAGGTGTGTCAGACAGGTCAGGCAAAGCTACATATGAGGGTGTGTGTGTGTGTGTGTGTGTGTAGGTGTGTGTGTGTGTGTCATGTTTTTGTCACTATGATAGACAAACCTTGGGCCTGATTGGTTATTATTTTGTCCTTTGATTTCAAAGACTTATGAGAACAATGAAAAAGTACATATGATAATGTAGGGTTAAGGACTTCACAGACTTAGACCTCACAGGTTTAGGTATAATTACTATCCCAAGCAGAGTTGTTATGTTCTTATATTTTTTTATTACTGTATTTGTTTATTTCATTTACGTTTTTTCTTTGCTTTTCACTTTAATTCCACTTAGTTTCCAGAGCAGATTTGCTCATTTCAGTTTGGATTTTATTCTTTAAAAGTATTTAGTTTCACTTTCTTTAGAATTTGAATGTGCATGTATTCATCAGGGACAAGTTTTCACAAGTTCAGAAAAGATATTACAGTTTAAAAAAATGATTAATGTAAGGTAGACATTCCAGTAAAAAAACAGATGAACAAAAGCCTCCCGAGGCTTGTTGTGTTGACACATTTAACTACATTGACCCATGCAAAAACTAAGCACATTTTTAATACACACACACATTTTTTTCCAAGGACAGTATTGTTTCAGTTCTGAATTTATTTCTAGTTCACTTAACTAAAATGTTTTTTCACACCTTGTTTAGTTAACTGTAATAACTTTGGTCACAAGGCCCTTCTCATAGTATTATTTGTCCTACTTCACCTTGGTACTTGGATAATGCTTGTAACAACTTTGCAGTGTGCGTGCTGGAGGAAGTGACATAAGAATTTGAAGCCCTGTCTCAGAGCCTCTCTCTGTCTCTGCTGGACTCGTTTGATAAAAAGCTCTATGAATAGAACAATATGCTCCTTCAGCCTACTAATGTTAAAGAGGCCTTTGCAGAGACACTGACTTCATTTTACAGTCATGATCAAACACACACACACACACACACACACAGAAAGACATGCACACTATCATCTATATTCATATTCTTAGCTTGTAGTTCAGTGTGACTAACATTCACCCACATGAATGCAAACACACACAAACACACACATTTTGTGTGTTGTGCATGTCAAGTAGCAGAAAGGATAAAATGTAGCAGAGTGGGATCCTGTAACATGGTCGGAGCTTGAGATCACGACTTCCTGTCCAACAAGCACAAGACCAGCAGCGTGACAAAGGAGGTCCTCTCCACTCTCATCTGTCACCGTTAATTCTCATCTGCTGTCAAATGTAATGACACGCATACTCAAAGCTCACTTGGTCTGATTCTGACATTTTTTTCAAATCTAGTTACAATGTTTGCTTTAATGGAAATGTAAATAGGAGTTTCTTCTGTGGTATATACTAAATGTGTACATTAATTTTGACAGTTTTCTTAAGCAAACTTAAAGCTATTTGAATGAAGTGCTACCTCGTGCAGGCATAGCTTTCTGTTCTTTTCTGAGCCGAATGGAAAGCTGAACAGTTTAACTTTCTTGATACATGAAACAGTTTAACAGTTCAGTGTTTTTTTTAGTCAAAGATACCTTCATCAGAAGTGGCATCTGTTTGGAAAGTTGTTCTGAGTGGTTTTAAGTCTGCCAAGTAGCAATTTTTAAAAATACAAACAGTGAATTTTGTGCATCATTCTGATCCAGTAAACAGTTTGCTTGAACATATTTTTTTAAGCAAGTATGTTCATTTTAATCTCAGCTACAAGATGAAAACTCCTCTCTGCCCATATTTTCATCATTTTTTAAAATTCAATCCAGTCTGCCAGCATTCGGGAGGAGCGCGACGATGAGGTGGAGGTGGAGCTGACAGACAGCCAGCGGCGGGTGACATTGTCCAGGGAGGAGGTGCAGCGTATGAACCCTCCGCGGTTCAGCAAAGTGGAGGACATGGCTGACCTCACCTGCCTCAACGAAGCGTCGGTGCTGCACAACCTGAGAGAGAGATATTACTCTGGCCTGATCTATGTGAGTGCATGGAACAATGCATGCATAAAATGAGAGAAATGTGTCCAACAAAGCTCACGTGTATACACACATGCACGAACGAGAAGGAGCATTTGCTGCACACATGAAGTCTGAGATGTTGCGTACATGCGGATTGCGGTGGCATTGTGTAAACTGATATGCAGCATTAAGAGCGGTGCGGAGTCAGTTAACAAAGTTGTGGCTGTGGGGCAGCTAGAGCAGCATATCCAGTTTCTGCTGGAAAAAAGACGGTGCACAAAAGTCCAGAAATGTAAGTGACATAGCATGTGCAATTAATGTGAAATAACATCAAGAACTTCCTACTAATGGAATGAATAATGGAAGATGTTTCTAAGAGGACTGAATAAGAGTTGGACAGTCAGGAGCAGAGAGACATTGTTGGAATAGCTTAGAAGGGTGTATCATAATATTAGATAAGATAGGTGTGTGTGGCCTAAATGACTTTCACTTATGTAGGAGTCATCATGGGAGCTTTACTGATGTTGACGCACTGTGTCATTACTGGTTGCATTTACAAAAGTCATCATTTTTCTTTGAATTCCTTTCTTCAGAAATCTTTGGTTCTATGTTTTATTACTATTACCAGTTTACTATTAGCCCTAAAGCCATCCCTACATGGATGAGATATCCTGTGTCATAATATGTAATCAAGGATGCTCCATACAATCTTGGCACCATTATTGCTTCCCTTCTGTACTTTCTGCTAAAGCAACAGTTTAATAAGATCATAATACTGCAGTTTTTACACAGGCCACCCACAGCACATATAATTTTTGACAGTCTACTGCAGTCTGGCATGAATCACTTGAAACAAGTGAGTCAGAGGTTAGAAAGGTTTCAGATTTTCAAAAACAGTTATCACTGTAATGTTTTTTTTTAATATAAATTTGTATTTTTGAATTATAGATTATAAAATATAGGACTAGAAGAGGGTGAGACTGTTATATTCTGCTGGGACTGACAGCTTCCATGTATATTTAGGTCAGTGTGAATCTCTCTGTCCTGTGTGTTTTTCCAGACATATTCGGGGCTTTTCTGTGTGGTGGTGAACCCTTACAAGAACCTGCCAATCTACACAGAGTCCATTGTGGAAATGTATCGGGGCAAAAAACGCCACGAGATGCCCCCGCACATCTACGCCATATCAGAGGCCGCCTATCGCAGCATGCTGCAAGGTACTTAAACACTATCTGTGACCTCTAACCCTTAGTTAACTCTGACCGTGGTGCTCTGTGACCTTTGACTGCTATACCACATTTTGAATGTTGTTTAAAGGTGTGGTATATTCTTGGCTGTTATCAAAAGCCTGAAACAAATAGACGATATGGTATTTTTATAACTATTTCCAAGAGTGGCACTCCTTTTAAAAAACCGTCGATCCAGTAATATATCTCTGTATTCATTGTGGTTAACTGCATATCTTACATGTAATAGCAATGCCTGACAGATACTTTTCATGCCCTGCCTGTCATGTTGAGTAGATTAAATGAGACAGAGAGAGTTGGTTGAGCAATGTTTCTGCCTTGGTGACTACCTAAGATAACAGGAGAGGGCAGATGAGACTCTTAACTAAGAGTTATTACCTCACACCTCCTCCAGGGTAGGTGTGTTACCACAGTGATTCAACCTGTACAACCAGTATGAATTCTTCCAGGCTGAACGTGTGGGAAACCTAAAAGCAAACACAAGCAATGTTGCAAGCAGTGTCCACCCAGTGACTACCAGTGTTGTGTGGTTGGCAGCCTGGAGAGACCAGTTCAGCTGGTGACCAGCTTCACGCCACAGCACTTATTAATAAAGAAGTGACTGACATGCCGAGAGAAAAGGCTCAGTCAGAGATTCAAACACACACAATATTTATCTCTCATCAAAACACGAAGCGTGAGTCCCTACATGGGTTTCCAGAGCACTTCATGCCTAGTTAATGGGGGTGGAGGTTTAGTATAACATGAGCCAGCTAATGCCTTAAACAGCCTCTTCACTCCCATAGAGCACCCTACAGTGTTTTATTTCAAGGAATCATATGTCATTTATGTAATTCATTTTGATTCATTTTACCCAAACCTTTTGCTGAAAGGTCGGTGTTGTATTTGTTCGGTACAGACTGTCATGTCGCTTGTGATGTGCTTTCTCTCCCACAGACAGAGAAGATCAGTCAATCCTTCTGCACGTGAGTAGCCCACAGCAGGACATCAGTGTGTCTCTGTGTAAATGATTTGTCATTTGCCACGAGGAGCATTTCTCTAGAGGGTCACAGAGAGTTTGTTGGAGTCTTTCTGCATGTATATATCTAGTGTGCGTTTGCTTTAATTGTTGAGGCATGCATGCACTAATGCATTTGGATTTTCAGCTAAAGATAGACAGACAGACAGATACTTTATTGATCCCCCAAGGGAAATTATTGTGTTATAGCAGCAAGAAAAAAATACAATCTGCAGTAACTAAACATCAAAGTGAGAGTGCCAATGATGAGTGCAAAACTATACATATAGAAACAAAAATAGATAAAATATTTTTAAAAAAAAACAAGGTAAAGAGGAGACTGACATTGTACAAGAAATTAGTGCAATATGTAATATATGCACTATAAAAGCAATAATATAAAAGCAAATCTCAGCTGAGTAAATTTGCCACCTACTAATTCTTCCATGTAGCTACTTCAACAGTTTCTGTGCGATATACAGTATGTATACCAGTTTTTGTTGTTTTACTGTAGTTGTTAAAAAAAGGGGCCCAGGACAGGTCTTACCTCATACTAGTTTTGAATATGGGTCACCAAGAATGAACTAAGCATTAAGCCCCGTAGCATGACTGTAGCCTCCTGTTTGTGTGTAGCCATCATCTGTCTACCTGCTTGCTTGACTCCAATCCTACCATGCTGCTCTTCTTCCTGCCACTTTTCCTGTCATTGTCAAGGTTCCCAAATCAGACTCGTCTCGAGTCAGTCTCAAAGTGTATGTGGAACAAGGCGTCTGCTTCTTTCAGATGTTATTTTTGCTCCTTTCTCCTTCATTATTCTCCAGAAGCAGCAACAATAACACAGTCTGTATCCTTCACACCTGCTTTCTGTTTAGACCCGTGGCTTTGAATGCACCACATGGGCTCTAATGTTTATTGTTGTGATGAGCGTGCACTGGATTCTCTCTGTGTAAAAAAATACATATACCATCCATAATTGAGACCATATGTTGAAGACAGAACATTTAGGTCAACAGTGCAATTTACAGTGTTCCTTACATAGTTTTGTGTTTGTATTCCAGAGGCGAGTCCGGAGCTGGGAAAACAGAGAACACTAAGAAAGTCATCCAGTATTTGGCTCATGTCGCATCCTCCCATAAAGGTGGCACTCCGGGTAGGAAAAAGGAAGCTGTGCAGGTATGTTATAGCAGAGGTGCAACAGAAGTATGAACAGAAGAAGAAGAGCTAGGAGAACACATACAGCCTTTATAGGAACTTAGGTATAAAACAGGAGGGGAATAACAGGAAGGAGAGGGTGAAGAAGTAACCAAGGATTGCTGTGGGAAACCAATAAAAGATGAGTCAAATCAGTAAAACTGCATGCTGAATACTGTAGTTGCATGCCAGAGCTTTTTTTACAGTTTAAATGAACCCAGTTACAACAGTTTCATGTTGTCATTGTTGTTCCCCCAATGTGGTTTTATGTGTTCACATATTAAGCCAGTTCTCGATCCACTAAACCACCAATCCAGGCAGATTATTGCATGTTTAATGTGTGAAATGCTGCCAACGGGTGTTTATGTAAAGGAATGGTTACCTGGCAATCTGAAGACTGATGCCACTGTTGATTTCAGGTCTAAAATCAGGGGCTGCTAGTCTAGAAAGACTAAAAACAAAGTGGGAACAGCTAGCCTGTCTCTGCCCAAAGCTTAAAAACAACTTCCCACTATGACTCTCTTGCATTGCAGTGTTTTCAGTGGTGATAGGTATGCTGTGGAGTTTAGTTGTGAACTAACCAAAATTATGTTTACATTGAGTTATTCACCAAAATGTATTGTGTCTATCCTTGAAGTCTAGCAGTCATGTTGACTCAATTACTTTCCCTATAAACCCATAATTTTATGCATTGTTAACATCCAAGTTCATGAGCTAACACTATTCTTCTTCTCCTTCTTCTTCTTTCCTTTTGATTGATATTATAAGACATCGTAGGTTTTCTATGAAACTGTAGGTGCAGTTAATGTTATTTTATCTTAGCTTCTCTCAGTCATCCCTCTGCATTTTCTGAACATTATTTCTCACCTTTCTTCCTGCACTTGTTTCCCTTCATTCTCTTTCTTCTGCACTGTCCTTCTCTCTTGCCTGCATGTTCAGATGGATGGTTCTTGGTCCTTAACAAGAGGCAGTACTCTGGTGAACAGGGTGAGTTAACTCTGTCCTGCTGTCCTGTCCTTCCCTTTGCTTTTCTCCTGCCCTGTTTTCTGCTTAATGATCTCCGCAGTGATTCTGACTCAAATAGCATAACCATAAGCCTCCGAACTGTCACTGCTGATATTGCTCCACATTAACACTGAAGCCCTAAACTGTATATTTGATTTTGCCAGTTCCTGCTCTTTTGTTTGTTGTTATGATTGTTGTCTTATTTGTCTTTTTATTGTTTGTTTGTTTATCCAATCCATATGTTTACCCATCCACCCAATCTCCTCCCCTTCTAAAACGTCATTTTCCCCACACAATTCTCCAGAGTATGCAGTATGTGAGTATGAAATATTTAGAAAACATGGGTTTTTATTCATGGGGAGTCACTCTTTAAAACTGAAACCTTTCCTGTAGAATACTTACATGCCCTGATATGATTCTCTTGTTGCATAGTGAGAATCATATCTTCTTTCTTTCCTTCATCTGAATAACCCCTGGCCTTGTCGGTCTTTAGTTTTGGCAGTTATTTTAGTTCCTACTGTTATACTCAGTGGGCTGGTGGTTGGTTTTTAATCCCATGCGACTTTTAAAAGCCCCATGTATTTGTAGAACTGCAGAGTATTTCTGCTGTAGATGTGGTTTTAATAACACAAACCAAACGTGATGCAATTAAATGAGTGCTGATTTTGGTGTGTGAGCAGGTGTGGGTGTGCTGTTGTGGGTGTGGTTGTGTATAGCGTTTGAAGTGTACATGCTAAACTATATGGCTTGGTTAATGTGTGCAGTGCACACATTGTTTGCTCTGTGTTTTGTCACCATCAAAGGGCTGGCCTCCTGCTCTCTCTGTGTGCGTCTGCCTTTTGTGTTGACTGACTGGCATTCTTTGATAGTTTTTACCTTATAACCATCTCCTATAACTACCTCCTTTGATGCTTATCACTGGCTGCTGCTGCATTGTCAGCTGCTGCATTGGCAGTGCGACAACTGCAATAATGCATTGCAGCTCGCTCGAATCGGCCAATATTTGGTAGCCAAGCTGCAGCTTCACATGTTGCTGTATAACAGTGCTTCTCAACCAGGTCGATAGTTGCCTTTCATTGATTTAAAAAATCAAATTATGATTAATAAAAGAAGTTGTAAAATGTGTAATAAACAAATGTGCAACACAATTGATGGGCATTATGGCACATTGTTAATGAGACAAAATTATTTTAATTATGTTGAGAATCATTTGTTCTTGTGACTGGGAATGGGGAGTGTGTTGTGGATGCTATATTGGGCCCTAAAATGCATCAGTATATGTCACTGCTTTTCAAGACTGAGTCATGCATTTTTTTGTATTTTATGTAACAAATCCGTACTTCCTCTAAGCAGAGCAGTGTTAAAGTGTGCATTTTAGTCCCAAGGCCCCATGGAGATCTTTCTTTGAAATTCTCATAGCTGGAGGTTTGTCTGATCAGATGTCTCCTCTGTTTCACAGGGCGAGCTGGAGCGGCAGCTGCTGCAGGCCAACCCCATACTGGAGGCCTTCGGCAATGCAAAGACTGTCAAGAATGATAACTCCTCCAGATTTGTAAGAGTGGACTCTTACAAATCAAATTCATTAATCAAATAGATAAAGTTCTGTCATCAGTATCACCAGTTTGAGAAGAGATGGACTGAAACATAAACCACCTCTTTTGCTTTTTCAGGGTAAATTCATTCGCATTAATTTTGACGTGGCGGGATACATCGTTGGTGCCAACATCGAAACCTGTATCTTTTTGTGAAATGTTAAATGTTTATAGAGAGCCATGCACACATTTTACCAAAGTAGACTTTGGTAAAATGTGTGCCTTTACGGCAAAGTGGTGTGAGAAGACTTAAACTGTCTTTCTGAATTTTACCTAAATACTTGCTTGTTGGTGTCCATATAACTGTGTATATAAAGGCTTACATGTATACAGTACTAGAAACTGCTTTGAAAAGGTTGTATATGTCCGTAACTATATAAATGAAGACCTCCTTGAAAAGTCCCGGGCCACCCGTCAGGCCAAGGATGAGAGAACGTTCCACATCTTTTACCAGTTGTTATGTGGCGCATCACAGGAAACTAGAGGTGAATACAAGGGCGAAAGCCAACCAAGTGTCATTTTAAAAACATGTTATTTTTCTAAAACCGGCTAGTAAACTGTGTATAAATCGTGCTGTAATTTATGTTTTTTCAACTTAAATCTGTCTGCTTCACCTTCTCTAGCGGATTTGCTCTTAGGAACTGCTGATCAGTATCGCTTTCTCAGTGGAGGCTCCATACCTGTTCCTGGTCAGAGCGATTCAGAGAATTTCACCCAGACCATGGACTCCATGGCTATTATGGGCTTCATCCCCGAGGAATCAGTGTGTAAGAAGATAGAGGGAAAAAAGTAGTTTGTGTCTTCCATATTCAATCCTTGATATAAATCAACTTCTCCCTCCCTGTCTTACCTCTCTTCAGCCATGCTGAAGGTGATCTCTGCTGTGCTCCAGTTTGGGAACATATCCTTCATGAAAGAGAAGAACCAGGACCAGGCGTCCATGCCTGATAACACAGCTGCTCAAAAACTCTGCCATCTGCTGGGCATCAATGTGCTGGAGTTCACTCGGGCCATCCTCACTCCGAGGATCAAAGTAGGCCGAGAGTATGTGCAGAAGGCCCAGACTAAAGAACAAGTAAGATCTTATATGCAAAAATAAGCATACGTGCCGATACATAAACAAACATTTGTCCCTCTGGAGTGTGACTGGAATGTGACCTTTTCTCCTAGGCTGACTTTGCTGTGGAGGCTCTGGCAAAGGCAACATATGAGCGTCTGTTCAGATGGCTGGTCCACAGGATCAACAGAGCTCTGGACCGCAGACAGAGACAGGGAGCCTCCTTCATAGGCATCCTTGATATTGCTGGATTTGAGATCTTCCAGGTGTGTTCATGTGATTGTGCAGTATAGTAAGTAGTTTGACCAGATCTAGAATAAGGGAGGGTTTCATTCTGAAAATGACTGTGATAAAGTGAAACATGTAATAATAAGGGATATTTTAAGCATCTTTGATATTTTTTATGGAGAATAGACCAGGATTATAGGTGTTTAGTAGTGTGAATTGTATAATGTCATGTCTTTACAAATCCAACCATGTGCATGTTCTTTATCAGTTTATATTACATGAATTATTGAATCTTTGTGTTCTTTTCTAAATCCCTCATCTGCAGCTCAACTCCTTTGAGCAGCTGTGCATCAACTACACCAACGAGAAGCTGCAGCAGCTCTTCAACCACACCATGTTCATCCTGGAGCAGGAGGAGTACCAGCGAGAGGGCATCGAGTGGAACTTTATTGACTTTGGCCTGGACTTACAGCCTTGCATTGACCTCATCGAGAGACCAGTACATACACACTAAAACATAACCTGTGATGAGATGAGACTAGATGCTGATAACTGATAAGTGCTTGCCATACAAATAGTGAGCTTTGTATGAGGATTATAGGACAACAGTTTAATTATAGTTAAATAAAGTGCAGGTTGTGGACAGAGCCACTGATGAACTAATACAGGCAAACAGAATCACACAGTTCTTTAATATGTTGTCATTTTGAATGGGGAAAATCCACATTTTCTAAAAAAAATTCCTCTCCATCCATGTCAGGCCAACCCACCTGGTGTTCTGGCCCTGCTGGATGAAGAGTGCTGGTTCCCTCGGGCCACAGATCGCTCATTTGTGGAGAAGGTGTCTGGTGAGCAAGGCAGCCATCCAAAATTCTTCAAATCAAAGCAGCCACGTGGGGAAGCTGACTTCTCGATTATTCACTATGCTGGAAAGGTATCTCTGTTCTGTTGTTTAATCCATCCTTTCCCATTCAAACAAACTGCAACTGATGTTGCATCTCAGCTTTTATCTCTACCATGTGACCTCTCCATCCACAGGTGGACTACAAGGCAAATGATTGGTTAGTAAAGAACATGGATCCTCTGAATGACAACGTGGCGTCTCTTCTGCACCAGTCGTCTGATCATTTCGTCTCAGAGCTTTGGAAGGAGGGTGAGACTGCCTGATTCACACACTTTGCAAGTAAAGCCTTTAAGGTGTGGATTTTGTACAGAAGTTAAAAAACAAAAACGTTGTCCTCTAAAGTATTTTTTCTCCAAGTGTGCCAGTCATAAATAATTAAGCTTTTCTGGTGCAAAAATGTATTAACTTTACTGCATTTCTCTCTTGTCCTCTGTCATGCTGTTTCTTCCTCTCTTTCTTCTTACCTGTCTCCTTCTTGTCTTCTCCTCTTTTACCTGCTCTTTTCTTTTTTGGTGTTCGTTTTGGGCTCCTTTCCTTCCCTCTGATCTTAATCCCTGTGCTCTCCTGATGCTTCCTGAACAGACATTCAAACTCTCCCTCGTGTGTACTTCTTTGACTCCTATGCCACACTACAGACTAATGGCTCGGACAGTAGGTTTTTGTACCTCCTCACATTCCTCACTCCTGCCACTGTTGTTTTCTGGCTTCCCAGTTTTTATTGTCTTGTGCATTTTATGCTATTTGTTTCCCCCCTCAGTGTGTATTTGTGTGGTAGTGTCGTAGTTATGTCATGTAGTCACTGTGCTGTTGTGTTGCTCTCTAATTTCTCTTTCACCAAGTTTTGGCTTTTAGTAAAAGTGCTGTGATTGTGTGAGACAATGCTTTTTTCACTCATAGTAATTCTCGTTGTAATCCTTGTTTGTAGAAATGTCACCTCATTAGTCACAAAAGCCACATTCAGGATCACCTTTAGAGTGGCGTCTGCAATTAAATGATTTAAAATTAGTCAACTGGCTCACACTGAGACATTTACGGCCACATTTATTACCGTGCATGGTCTCTCAACAAAGAAATAAACGCATACTTGCATGCAGAAATGTGATCCTGAATCAGCTGTAGAGATCCAATGTATTGCCTTAGAGTAATGTCATATAAATAGTGTAGGATAGTTTCATCAGTTCAGATGTTCAATTAGAAATTTCTCATCATTATCAAAGAGTAAACTTTTTTTTTTTAGTTGAGATGACATTTGATAAATTGGAGCACATCTGCTGCGTTGAAAGACAGCTCTTTCTCCTCTTTACTCCTGTGTATGATATTATCTGTTAGCATTACCTGTTTCATACACGTAACAAAATAAATCATCATAGTCTTTTCAGGCATGTGCAGACATGTCCAAAGTTGACAGGCTGAGCGTGAAAAACATTACCTGCAAAACACATGCACATTGTATTAAGCCTGTGTGTTTGTGTGTGCGTGCATTATACTGGCTGTGCAAATAGATGTTATGGTTTTGGTTTTAAAACTAATAGAGGCCAAAATCCATTTAATATCACTCTTTGTCCAGAGCCTTGTTAGCAGATGTGAAGTCATTATGTCATGGCATTAACCTGTTCACCCAGACATGAAATGGCAAAAAAAAAAATTCTTTTCTTTTTTTTTTTAAACTTAATTGATAATTGCCGCCAAAAGTGAGACCCTTATTTCTGTTTCCATCCAGTGGACAGGATTGTGGGTCTGGACCAGGTGTCGTCAGGAGAGAGCAGCGGGCCGGTCACATTCGGAGCAGCAGGACTGAAGACAAAGAAAGGAATGTTTAGGACTGTTGGTCAGCTCTACAAGGAGTCTCTTACCAAGCTGATGGCCACGCTTAGGAACACCAACCCCAACTTCCTCCGCTGCATTATCCCCAACCACGAGAAGAGGGTGAGCCAGGGGGTCAGGATGAGGGGGAGAAGAGATGTGAGTCTTTTTATGCTGATTCTTTTTACTCATTTGCTTCCTTCCTTTCTGTCTTTTCTTCAGGCCGGTAAGCTGTCACCTCACCTGGTTTTAGACCAACTGAGATGTAATGGTGTTTTGGAGGGGATCCGGATCTGCAGACAAGGATTCCCGAACCGCATCCCGTTCCAGGAGTTTAGACAGCGGTATGTGTTTGTGATTGTTTTTTTGTTTACTGAAGAGGTTAAACAGCACTGAAGTCTCTCTCTCTCTCTCTCTCTCTCTCTCTCTCTCTCTCTCTCTCTCTCTCTCTCACATACACACACACACACTATATGCTGCTTTAAGCACCATCTGCGGTGCCTGCCACTGACATTCTGCCCATCCTCAATCACACACTTACAAAAAGATCAATTTGTCTTTCAGATATGAGATCCTAACTCCTAATGCCATTCCTCGCACCTTCATGGATGGCAAACAGGCATCAGAACTCATGGTAAGTAACTTTCAAGCAGCTAAAACCTCATGTTCATTTTGTTCAGATATTAGCTTGACCAACTCCCCTCCTTGTTTAGATCAATGCTTTAGAGCTGGATAAAAACCTGTTTAGGGTGGGTCAGAGTAAAGTCTTCTTCAGAGCTGGAGTCCTGGCTCACCTGGAAGAAGAGAGAGACCTGAAGATAACAGATACCATCATACGCTTCCAAAGTTCTGCCAGAGGCTTTCTTGCACGCAAGTAAGACTCATCACTAATAGATAACCTCTACAGACACGTCATTACTTTTTGATGTCTTTCATTTATAAAGTCAATATAAGATATAAATGGAAAAATAAACAGAAATTGGTTTGATGTTACTGGTTAGTTATTGGTCAGTTTAACAGGCACTTTTTGCTACCGAGGGTAAAAGGGATGGAGGAAGATAAACATGTAATACAGGTGAGGTTTCTCTGCAACGCTCAATGCTGTGACGTTGGAAGTTTTGTATTTCACTCTTAGAGGAGCATTAATATTTAAAAATTTGTCAGTGCCTATCAGTGACTCAGGAACTGCAGCAGTTTTGAAAGGTATTTGGCAAAGCCTGAAGTACATGATCAATTATGGTTGCATCGAGACTACATGGAGAAAATAAATCTATTCACTGTTATGTATCATTTGATTAATCTGGTCTCAGGTACATTTGAATAGTGGATTTAAGTAAATATTACTAAGGTGTGGTGGAGAACAGGTGAAAAAATAGTCCTGTGCTCCAAAACTCAACATTAATAATAGAGAGTTGTTGATTAACCTTGTCAAATACCTGCTGATGTTATGTTCTGCTCCAGCAAACACATTTTACTTGATGTTAAAAGTTTTCTGTACCTTCTCGGGTGACTACACTACATGTTAATACTTTAGTCTGAGTCTGGAGGTACACTGTTCAACTTCGAATCCTTTCAGTCATTGTCATTATAGACATGTGGTTTTCATTGATGCATTGTGTGTGTTTTTTCAAATCTCAGAGCCTTTTTGAAGAAGCAGCAGCAGCTTAGTGCTCTGAGGGTGATGCAGAGGAACTGTGCTGCTTACCTCAAACTCAGGAACTGGCAGTGGTGGCGACTTTTTACTAAGGTGCTGTGCAAACATCTCAACATAGACATGAAACATGCCATGTAGGCATCTTTGATTGGCACCTCTGAAATGTTTTAGTTTATTTTTACCTCCTTTGCTTGAATTTAGTTTACTTTAGTTGTACAAATGAGATGCTGATATATAGATGCAGCTCACATTGAACATAATATATAACTAAAGTCAAGGCAATATAGTGGTTGACAAGCAAGTGGAAAATAAAATCAAGGAAATTCATGAAATTTTAATGCTCCAGCTTGTAAGGCAGGATATTCTTCACATTGACCCCTGGCCCCTTTTTCTGTACCAACAGGTGAAGCCCTTGCTGCAGGTGACCCGGCAGGATGAGGAGATCCAGGCCCGGGAATCAGCGCTTCTAAAGGCCAAAGAAAAACTCACTCGAGCAGAGCAGGACTACACAGAGCTGGACAAGAAGCACGCTCAGGTAAACGAACCTAATCCTCATTGTGCTGCCTATCCACCCCAGTTCGGTCTTTGCTTCTCTTCCTGTGAATCAGGGCCACACTCATCACCCCTCGTCCATTTCTGTCACATTGCAGCTGGTGGAGGAAAAGGCGGTGCTGGCTGACCAGCTGCAGGCAGAGGCAGAGTTGTTTGCAGAGGCAGAGGAGATGAGGGCCAGGTTAGCCAGTCGCAAACAGGAGCTGGAGGAGGTGCTGGGCGAGCTGGAGACTCGATTGGAGGAAGAGGAGGAGAGGAATGTGCAGCTGACCAATGAGAAGAAGAGAATGCAGCAGAATATACAGGTTATAAAGTTGTTGTTGTTGTTGTTTGCTTGTTTTTTTCTGTCAGAACTATAGAAGAATGTTTGTGAATTAACATTAAAACAAACTTGACTTGACATTGCTTTCTCTGTGTTTGTCAGGACCTCGAGGAACAGTTAGAGGAGGAGGAAAGTGCCAGACAGCGCCTCCTGCTGGAGAAGGTTACCCTGGAGACCAAAGTAAAGAGTCTGGAGACAGACCTGGCAACTGCGGTGGAGCAAAGAGACCGACTCAGCAAGGTGGGCGTCACATTAAATTCCATCAAGCTAAGAAAAAAGCACTTTTACTAATATAAAATAAATGTTTTACTAATTATTGTTTCTCTCTGAGCAGGAAAAGAAACAGTTGGAGGACCGTCTGAATGAGGTCACTGACCAGCTCACTGAGGAAGAGGAGAAGACAAAAAGTCTGAACAAACTCAAGAACAAACAAGAAGCTGTCATTGCTGACTTAGAGGGTAACTGTGCTAAACACATTTTGACCTTCACATAATTTTGTTTGAATACAAGTAATCACAGTAAGGTGCGATTTTATTCATTCAACAAGCATGGCCATTCCACAGGCCGCTTAAAATCCAGGTTATTTTCAAAATTTTAATCTCATACGCACACTTCCCCTGCGTTGACATAGTCCACGACAAAGAGGAAGGGAACATTTTCACTGCGTTTTCTCCTTTATATGTGGCTGCATGATGTGATGGCATTAAAATCAATAGCTCCATTTGTATTTAGATTGAAGACAACACGCTGAAGACTTATTTTTAAGTATATGTATATATATATATATATATATATATATATATATGTATATATATATATGTCCATTTAAAATATTTTTAATAGTTGCATTTATTCCTAAAATACCCAGAACTTTTGCACATGGAAACATTTTTAAGGCAACTAAAAGATTCCTTCAATCTGCTGTTTGTACAGAAAGATTAGACGAATTAGTTCACTGATCTATTGACAGCTGTGTTTACGCATATCAGGTCTGCTGAAGATGCAGCCTGCTCCTCAGTTACATTCACACCACATCTGGCAATGCAACACCTTCCCAGAGGGTTGTGCTGAGGTGTCGATGTGTTTATTTGTGCTTTACAGTGTAACCGCTGAGAAAATAATTTTTTTCTGTCACTCACTGCTATGTTTTGACGTACTTCCCTCTGTTCAGTCACCTTATAGCTGCACTGTCTTTCTCTCTATTAAGCCCAGTCAGCTACTTGACCAATCAGAGATGGTAAAAGAATTCCTCCAGAATTAATTCCGATTATGATCCCCGTATTGGAAAGAGATTGAGTCTCTTTAAAGTTTCCTAGACTGTGAGAAAAGTTTCTGCAGTGGAAAAGTGGCTATTGAAAGTGTTTTAAATCACAATATGAATTTGAACTGTCTAATCCCAAATTCCAAAAACACCTGAAAATTTACCAAAGTAGTCACATTTTTCCTTTTTGTGCCCTCTTAATGAGTGGAGTTGTCCGGTTTGTTGTCAAGGTTTGTGTAATGAGAGTGCTGAATGGGCAGGCAGGAAAGCTTTAAGTTAGTTTACTGCAGCAAAAGATGTGTATAAGAGTTGCTACAGGTACTAATTAAGAAACTATAAACAGGTGAGGTAAGTATGGCATATGAGGAGTCCAGCGACATCTGGTGGGTGGATGAGGAAATGCAGGACTTAGAGTGAATATCAGTATTAGAAATTTTCATCAAATTCCATTCATAATTTTCTGAGTTATCCTGCTAACAGACAGACAGCATAACCTCTCCACATATCATTGGGCAAGGTAGTAACTCCTCAGTAGGTGACTCACTAGGATTTCCAGATTTACAACTTTAATTATTTTACTGATTACATTCTGTGATTTGTAACTTTCCTCATCAATGCGTGCAGAGCGTCTGAAGCGTGAAGAGCAGGGTCGCTTAGAGCAGGAGAAGTGGAAGAGGAGGATGGAGAGCGATGCTCTGGAGGCCCAGGAGCAGCTTTCAGACCTGGGAATGCTGTCCTCTGAGCTGAGAGGCAGTCTGGGCCAAAAGGAGAAAGAAATCACCACCCTGCAGGGCCGGTGAGACACAGGGAAAAATATAAAAGACAGAGTACGTGAAATAAAAGCCTGCAATTAATTTTTGAGTTTTTGTTGTCATTCTGTCAGGTTGGAGGAAGAAGGTGCACGCCGTACTGAAGCTCAAAGGGCGCTGAGAGAGGCCTTGTCCCAGGTGTCAGAGCTGAAGGAGGAAGTAGAGAATGAACGAGGGATGAGGGAAAGAGCAGAGAAACAGAGGCGAGACCTGAGTGAGGAGCTGGAAGCTTTGAGAACTGAGCTAGAGGACACTCTGGACAGCACAGCTGCACAACAGGAGCTAAGGTACATAATGAGAAAAAAGTTTACATTTTGTGTTTTTGTTGTCAGACCAGGATTCACCCTCCTTATGTCTACACAGGTCTCGTCGGGAAGCAGAGTTAAGTGACCTACAGCGATGTGTTGAAGAGGAGACTCGCCGGCACGAGGTCCAGCTTTCAGAACTCAGAGTTAAACACAGCGCTGCCTTAGACAATCTCCAGGAGCAGCTGGACAACAGCAAGAGAGTATGAGAAAGACAGAAAAATACAAAAGCACATGCATGGAAACATGCGCAGTCTCTCATCATGTGTCACCCATACTCTGCTGCAGGCACGACAGTCCCTTGAGAAGGCCAAGGTGACGCTGGAGGAGGAGAGGCAGAATTTGACTTCTGAGCTCAAAAGCCTCCAAGCAAGCCGCACAGAGAGCGAGAGGGGTCGTAAGAGGGCTGAGAACCAGCTGCAGGAACTGAGCGCCCGCCTGGCTCAGGCTGACAGAGAGAGGGAGGACAGGGAGGAGCGAATGCACAAGCTGCAGGTGTAAATGAATACAAGCTCAAATTTAGTTTTTTAGGTTCTTCAGTAAAAAAAAATATTCAGTTTTTGTTCTGTTGATGAATTTAACCTAATGTGTCTTTTTTAGTGTGAGATTGAGTCCCTCTCTGGCAATTTGTCCTCCTCTGACTCCAAATCTCTTCGGCTCACTAAAGAAATCAGTAGCCTGGAGAGCCAGCTGCATGATGCAAGGGTAACAAATGCACACAGACACCAGGGCAGGGTCTGATTTGTCATTAACCGTTGACATTTGAGCTACAGACTACTCCTATTTTGAAAGAAAAGTAACAGTTCAAAAGAAAATATTCTCCTTGAATTGCAGGAAATTAAAAGAATTTGATCCAGTGCTGACTCAAAAACAACCTTATATACACCATCTTTCTTCCCTTTTAGGAACTGCTGCAGGATGAAACCCGCCAGAAGATGGCTCTGGCGTCAAGGGTGCGGGCACTGGAGGAGGAGAAGCATGGACTGATGGAAAGACTCGAGGAGGAGGAGGAAAGAGCCAAAGAGCTGAGCCGACAGATCCAAACTCAAAGCCAGCAGGTAAATCAGAGGACTTTGTTCAGCTCTTCAACTGCTGCTTCATCTCAATTAGAAAGCTATCAGTTAATATTTTCCATAAAATGGCAGAAGTGCTTTCCAATTAAACATTTCAAGCTAGACTTAAGACAGATGACTTCCAGAGGTGGCAAAAGTACAGGCATTCTCTGCTTTCTAAATTATAATTCTCATGAATGTCCTCAGCTTTATGTTATGTAAAACATGAGCAGACGAAAAGAAAGTGAATTCATTTTAAAAAATGTAAAAAAGCTCTTTTTTTCTGTCGCCTATATTGTTGCGGGTGACTGCCTCAACATCTACACACAAAAGTGAGTATAGTCAGGGGTTAAAGTGAGATTTGGCAGGTGGGGGAACCCAAAGATTGGCTGTAGTAGCTCAGTGTTGGGAACAGAACCACAGCTCACACTAATTTCTATTATGAGCTCCAGTAGATTTTCTTTGTGTACAGGCTGTAATCAGCTGACCTGTGCTGCTCTGAGGTTTACTGCTCATTGTGGATTTACACAACTGAAGATGTAACCCAGTATTTCACACACTGTGTTGGCTGGTTTCCATCCCCTACACTGACAGTATATACTGTTTATGTTGTTTATACTATGTCTTTATAGTACACAATATAAAGTTAGTATAAAGGTTGAATTCAGTGAATGAATCTAAGCATTATCAACTGTTGCATTTGATGTAACCCAACTCTGACCATGAACACCACAGCCACTATGTACCAGTCCAATACAGAGCTTTATCACAAACGACAAGCTAACCTGTTTATCCCACACTAAACTGCAGTATTTTCATGCAACCTTTGAATAACATGAAGTTAGCGTACCTCAGTTAGTTTTGCAGGATATTTCATGAAAATACATAATCTCACATCATATACAGATCCAATATCTGATTTAAAAATTAGGACATTAGATTTAAGCTTTAAATTTCCAGTTTATCAAATGTTATTGAGCAGTCCTTACCTTTGCCTGTCTTACATCTATTTATCTCTCATTCTTTTCTGTCCCTGGGAAATACAGCAGCTGGACCTTTAGCTAGCAGACATGCTGTGTGAAACACTGCACACAGTTTGTGTGTTTATTGATATTTGTTCAGCTGCTAGAAATGTTGCGTTTGAAATTACCTGCTACTACACGCTATTCCCTTTACGGTCTTTTTTTTTTTTTTAACCAAAAACACTCTTGACAGAAAAATAAATACTCATGTAATGTACAGATACCTGAAAATTTCTACTTAAGAACAGTAACAAAATATTTTTACTTTGTTACTTCCCACCTCTGATGACTTAAGTATAAACCCCATGTCTGGTTTAATTCTACAGCTGGGAGAGCTTCGTAAGCAGTCAGAGGAGGTGAACACTGCCGTAGAAGCTGGAGATGAGATGCGCAGGAAGCTCCAAAGAGAGCTGGACAATGCCATTCAAAGAGAGCGACAGAAGGAGGAGGAGAAAGAAAGAGTGGAGAGGCAGAGGGAGCGACTGAGGGAGGAAATAGAGGACATGACAATTGCCCTGCAGAGAGAGAGGCAGAACTGCACGGCCCTCGAAAAAAGGCAGAAGAAATTTGACCAGGTTAGAAACGCACCACTTTTCACGTACACACACAGGTTGCAGACATCTTTATGTGAAGTAATATTGTCTCCTTGACCCTATCAGTGCCTGGCAGAGGAGAAGGCAGTGAGTGCTCGGCTAGCAGAAGAGAGGGACAGAGCAGAAGCAGACAGCAGAGAAAAGGAAACAAGATATCTAGCCCTGACCCGAGCCCTGCAGGTAAATAATTTGATAGACAGCGTATAATGTTTTTTCATGGATCTGCATTTGTGACAGTAAATTGTCTGTCTTTCTGTGTGTAGGAGGCTCAGGACCAAAAAGAAGAGCTAGAGAGGGCCAACAAGCAGCTCCGTCTGGAAATGGAGCAGCTGGTAAACCAGCAGGACGATGTGGGCAAAAATGTAAGAATCTAAACCTTGGCACTCTTTTTTTTTTTTTTTAATTCTGTCTCTGTCCTTGATGAGTCATCCTGCCTTATGTGCGTCAGGTCCATGAGCTGGAGCGGACACGGAGGACCTTAGAAACTGAAGCCCAGAACCTGCGCGTTCAGACACAGGAGCTGGAGGAGGAGCTGGCGGAGGCGGAGAACTCAAGACTGAGGCTGGAGGTCACCTTGCAGGCACTTAAGGCTCAGTTTGAGAGGGAAATCAGCACCAGCGAGGAGAAGGGAGAGGAGAAGAGGAGGGCCCTCAGCAAACAGGTAGGCAGGAGAATGTGAGAGGAAAACACTGGTGTCGCTGGTTTGACTTCTGCTTTTTGTCCAAGTTAATAAGATTGTTTATGTTCTTCTTTCTATCTCAGGTGAGAGAGTTAGAGATCCAGTTGGAGGAGGAGAGGAGTCAGCGGTCTCAGTCTGTGTCATCCAAGAAGCAGCTGGAAGCAGAACTGCAGGAAGCTGAGGCCCAGGTGGAGACAGCCAACCGTGGCAAAGAGGAAGCTATGAAGCAGCTTCGAAGGCTGCAGGTAAAACAGAAGTCTACCCACACACCCTTGTAAACATCTGTTTTCTGGAAACTTCAGTGTACTTAATTTAAAAATATCATTATCAGGGTCAAATGAAGGAGGTTCTGCGTGAGCTAGATGAGACAAAGTTGACTCGAGATGATGTGATCTCCCAATCAAAAGACAGCGAGAAGAAAATACAGACACTGGAAGCAGAGGTCCTGCATCTTACAGAGGTATGAGTGTTTATGTCTGTGCATAAGTCATCCTATGGAAATATTAAGATATCTTGCAGTCTCTTGGTTTTCCTGACTTTTCTGTCTGCATGTACTTCTTTATGCAGGAACTTGCTGTATCAGAGAGGCAGAAGCGCCAGGCTCAGCAGGAGAGAGATGAAATTTCAGACGAGATGGTCAGCAGCAGTTCTGGAAAGTTAGTATGACTTTACTTCTGATGCATTTTGTTGATTTAAGTTTTTTGGTTAGTATGTGCACCTGTGCTGCTGTTGCTGAGATTGTGTTTGTCTAGGAATGTGCTGAGTGAAGAGAAGCGGAGGCTGGAGGCACGAGTCACTCAGCTGGAAGAGGAGCTGGAAGAAGAGCAGACTAACTCTGAACTGATGACAGAGAGACTAAGAAAAACAGCTCTGCAGGTATGTTCTCTTCACAAATGTATTAGTCACACATTTTAAATATGTCAGCACACACACTCATCAACTGCTCTGCTTGTGCTGCAGGTGGAGACTCTGACTGTTCAGCTGCAGGGAGAGAGGACTTTGGCCCAGAAAGCAGACGTGGCACGAGAGCAGCTGGAGAAGCAGAACAAGGAACTGAAGGCCCGCCTGGGGGAGATGGAGGGGGCAGTAAGGGGCAAACATAGGATGAGTGTCGCCGCCCTGGAGGCAAAAATTGAGTCGATGGAGGAACAGCTGGAACAAGAGAGACAGTATGAGAAAGACACATGCATTAGTACAAATATCTTCCAGTTCACAAAGCTTTAACCTGCTAAAAAAGAATTTACGCAGTAAATTGCTTTAGAACACAAACTGTACATAAAAGATGGAAAAAGCCACTCTGGCATCACCCATAGGTTTTTAACCACCATTTGAAGTTTGGACGAGAGGGTAGAGCTGGGGAGTTGTCAACTAATGCTAGCCTTGATTAGCTAGCAAGGAGCATCCATTTATTATAAGCTGTTTGTTAACTGGACTGTAATTATGTTTATTTCAGCTGTAAAGTTTTGTCCCAGGGACTTGCTTTTCGAGGCAGCACCAAGTGGCCATTTGATGAACTGCAGTTTTTGGCTCTTTATTGTTGGTTTAATTTTTTAATGCTGTTTCTTATTTCATACATAACGCTAAGGATTTTGCTCTCGCTTTAAAGTAAATTAGATTGTTGTATCTAATACTGGGTCATTTCTAAATTAATTAATTAATTCAAACAGAGCTTAATATACATAAATCTGTATACACAATCACCGGACACCTTGCTAGTATCAGGTTTCTTCCCCTATTTCCTTTAGAACTGCCTTAATTCTTTGTGTCATAGATTCAACATGGTGCTGGAAACATTTCTCTGAGATGTTGGTCCAGTTTGAAATGATGGCATCAAGTGCTGCAGATTTGCCCACTGCACATCCATGATGTGAATATCCTGTTCCACCATTTGGCCTTTTGAATACAGTGAAATCATTGTCACGTCCAGGAAACTGCTTTGAGATGATTTCAGCTTTGTGAGCCACGAAAATATCTCTCACATATTACACCACCACCAACCTGACCTGTTAATACAAGGCAGGATGCTTTACAAATTCTGACCCTACCATCTGAATGTCGCAGCAGAAATCGATTATCCAATTTTGGTGAGGATGTGTGAATTGAAACCTCAGTTTCCTGTTCTTAGCTGATAGGAGTGGCACCTGGTGTGGTCTTCTGCTGCTATAACCCATCTGCCTCAAGGTGTGTTGTGCGATGACCTCTGGCATCAGTAAGGCATTTTCACCCAGAGAACTGGACTCACTGGACAGTTTCTATTTTTCAAACCATTCTCTGTAATCCCTAAAAATGGTTATGCAGGGAAATCCCAGCAGATCAGCAGTTTCTGAAATACTCAGACCAGCTGTCTGACACCAAAAACCATGCCACATTCAAAGTCACTTAAATCACCTTTCTTCCCCATTCAGATGTTCAGTTTAAACTTCAGTAGGTCACCTCGACCATGTATACATGCCTAATTGCATTGAGCTCCTGTCATGTGTTTGGCTGATTAGATATTTGCATTAAGGAGCCGTTGAACAGGTGTACCTAATAAAGTGGCATGTGAACATAGGTAACATTTTAATAATGAGATGGCACCTTGCCATGAAAAGGTTAAGGCTGGTCTTAGAACATGAGGTGTACAGTATAGGAGTTTTAAATATAGATTAAGCGATTACTGCCAAGCAGATTTTGAATCATCAAACGTGTCAGAAAAAAAGTCATCATTGATTGTAATGACCCCTTCTGTCCCACAGGGAGCGAGCAATTGCCAACAAACTGGTGCGGAAGACAGAAAAGAAACTGAAGGAGGTGATGATGCAGGCAGAAGATGAGAGGAGACATGCAGATCAGTACAGAGAGCAGGTGAGAAAATTAGCGTTACCCTGACCGCACCATGCAGGTCAACCACATTTATCTAAGTACACTCAGAATAGCATGGTCAGCAACAGGGCATTAAATAATCATTTAATGGGTGTCAGGTCAGCTAAGCTTGCTGTTTTAATTGTGTCCGAGGGCACAGAGTGTGTTGAAAAATCATCCTAAAATGAGTGATTTATCCGGCTCAGTCCAGACTAATCCTAATCCTGCATTGGCATCTGTGTGTTCATTGGGAAGTTAGAACATGTTCCACCCCGAAATATAAATCCCTCAACCACAGCAGAGACACTGACTCTCCTCCTAAAACATCATCGGCAATAAGCTGCCAGGTTTAATCTGACTCCTGATCCCCAGTCCTCCTGTTCTCAGACTAATCTCTCCTTTTATATATCTGTCCCTTCTCCTTCTTCTTGTTTCCCTCTTTCCTGCGATCTTGTGTCTCAACTCGACCTCCGTACTGCACTCTGTCCGGTCCCTCCTCTTCCTCCTCCCTACTCTTCACCTGCAGCTGGATAAGTCAATGGGCCGACTGAAGCAGCTGAAGAGACAGCTGGAGGAGGTGGAGGAGGAGAACTCTCGGTCCAGTGCCCAGAAGAGGAAGCTGCAGAGGGAGCTCGAGGAGCTTACCGACAGCAGTCAGACCATGACACGAGAAATCTCCTCCTCCGCAACCAGCTCAGGTAAGTGTGAATGTCTGTGTGTTTGTGCACGTATTTTCTGTGGCTTCATTTATTGTTGTTTTCGTCATTTTTTTAACACAACATTAACTTGTTATGATTTGTTTTACTTTGCTCTTTTGTTGCATCCATTTTTGTCCATGTAACACTGATACATTACCCATCTGTCTGCGAAACTCAGCATCCCTGAATGGAGACCAGATACGTAGGTCATTGTTTTTTTTAAATTATTATTTCTTGTTCTTGTTTGTTTGTCTGTTGTTTTGTGTGTGTGTGCGTGTGTGTGTGTGTGTGTGTGTGTGTGTGTGTGTGTGTGTGTGTGTGTGTGTGTGTGTGAGTGTATGTATGTGTTTATGTTTTTGTCTGTGGATGGAAAGCTGGAGGCTTTACGCACATGTGCAGTACATACACTGGGTGTGTGGATAGTTTGCTCATATTTTTTGCCCATCTGTAGCATATTTAAACAGTTCTGTGTTTGGGGGATTCTTTGTAAAATTTCACTGGAAAGTTTGCATATTTTGCATAACTTGTATGAAGAGTGGAAAGAGCTAATTGCACTTTACAGTGACATTAAGTAACCTGAAGATGTCACTCTAAGCTCTTTTTTTTTCTGGCATTTGATAAACCAAACAGTTAAGCAACTGAAGAATGATGAAAACACGTACTTTAACTCCCACTTTCTTTTTGTTTAGGCGTGCTGCGCTACCTCTGTCGATGCGTGGACGCAGAGCATTGGTTGATGACCTTTCATTAGAGAACTCCGATTCAGAAGAGCCCCCTGCCTCGCCGACTCCTTCCTCTGGACTCCCAGGAACCCCGACTCCTTCCTCAGAACACAGCCTGGACCCTCCACCACCATACAGTGTCAACAACACAGAGTGACACACTTGGCATCCACTTGGTTACATACATAACACACACGCACACACAAGCATCAGCCTCTCAAAGCCTCAGCTGCTCGGGGGTGATGGAGTGGCACGCGCACAACACACTAGTTTTAAATTAAATGCCATATAGGATAAATATCAGGCAGGTATATAAAGCAGCTTCCCTGATATAGTGATGCTCTTTAAGCTTTTGCCTCATTTTTTTCTCAACAAGTACAGAAAATGTGTACAAAATGAAATTTTACTAAGAGTCAACTGGAATTGATTTAATTTTTTAAAACAACAAAGACTTGAAGTTTCTACATTACCACCTCTGTAATGCACTTCTCATAAACTAAACTAAAGCTGCTTATTAAGCAGTAAAAAAAACAAGTTTTACATTAGGATTTACTTCAAAACATTTGATATGGATTGAATACATGTATCAGGGCTGCTGGAAGGTGAGCGGTGTTATGACAATCTATATTCACACAAAATAGCCGACAAGCGCAGTCAAGTACACACATGGAGCAGAGGATTCACCTTCAACATGTGTGTGAGTTAGCTTTTTAAACTTGGAATAATTTGGCAAAAAGAAAGAAAATTATAGTTACAATCTAAACACAGTGGTGCACTTTTTTCTAAGTTAGCCTAACAGAAATCTCAATTTGTAACTGATATTAGGTAATAATAGGAAACTGGGATGCATTACATCATTTTCATATCACTCGTCACAATTATAGTGACGCAAAGCGCTGAAAGCAGTCTAATGCAGACATACTCGCTGCATTGAACGATCAACTCTTTTCTATAGATTAGAAACAGTATGTTGTTAGGCCATACGGTAGATAGTATTAGATAGTTTCTTTAACTTAAAGTCTTAACATATTGTATCAGAAATTTTGAATTTGTATAATTTATATCAAATATGAACTTAAGTTATTGATCACTGCTTGTTTTCTGTCTTGGGGGTGGGGTGGGGGGCATGTTAGTCTGAATATTCCTGCTCATGCTGGCTCTGATGTCAGGCTGAACCGGGTTACTTAAAGGACAGCTAAGACTTGTTTCTGTCAGCGTCTCAGCATCGGGCCTCAGAGGTGAATTTGCATGGAAGACCTCTCTGGTTAACGTTATTGTTGGTGTAAAAAAAAAAGAAGAAGAAAAAGAGATACAAATTTATGGATTGTCTATGATGGCAACATAACTTGAAACAACCTGTGGAGGACTGTATTCATTCATCTTTTTATCCAAAGCAGAACAAATGGTCTTATTTTTTGTTTTAGACTGATAAAGGCATTACATTTTTTTTTTGACAAGCATCTTGTACTCGTAAGGTTGATTTTACTGGATAACTGTGTAAATTATTAACCAAATGAAGCTTTTCTGTTTAACCAAATGGTGGGCGTATGGATGAGAAAAGGGACATAAATTTGTAGTAAACGTAGAGTAGCTGTAGAATAAAGTAGATGATGGGAGTAGAGGCTGCTTGGGTTTTCTACCATATCTTGCGTAGAATAAAGTCAACCTCTGCTCGCAGTTCCTGTGTAGAAGATTGTAGAATAACTGAGCATCAGGCTCAAAGCATTTTCATAGACTAGTAGTGTTGGATTAAAAAAAAATACATTGGAAGCAATGAGGAATGAACTTTTATGGAGCAAATGGTAAATAGAACAAAAGTTGCTTTTCTTTTTACCCTCGCTGTCAGCTCAAAATGACATTATCTTACACATGTTCTTTGGTGACCCTGCCGTGAAGCCCACTTTTAACGATTATTCTTCAGACTGTCTCCATTTTCATATCTTCTATTTTTCAAAGACAGTCTCTTTTTTTATAGCTTTTATATAGTTTTGTTTATGACCTCCAGCTGCACTGGTATGCCTGTCACAACTGTCCATTGAGGTTAATGCAAAGGGAGGTGTCTTAACTCACTGGCAGATGCTGCCTAAAGAAACGGTTCAACCTTTTGGGAAATATTCTTTCTTGTTGAGGTTAATATCAGTCTCTTTGTCTAAATTATAAGGCTACAGCCCATTAGCTTAACAAATAGTAAATGGGACACATTTAGCCTGGCTATATCTAAAGGTAGCAAAGTAAACCTACCAACCTCTCTATGATGTGAAACCTGATACTGAGCTGTTTATTGTCTGCAGAAAAAAACTGAGCAACGTGGTAACTTGCAATGAATCTAGTCAGGAACAGATTGTGTTCAGAGTTTAAAATCAGGTGGAAGGTGCCACATTTTCACTGCGTCTTTTATTCACCATGTGCTTTAAGTGCAATATAGATTCTCTGCTATATGCATCCTGTAAGCCCTACCTTACTAAAACCACTGAATGAAGCCCGGCTGTAACATTACAGCAGCACTTAGTGATGCAGAGAATATAAATGTTTTATATTTGGTTACTGAGTCTGTTTTACACTGCTAGAACTCCAGCTGCTACAGTACAAATGAGAAGGTTGATCGTTTACATTTCTAAAATATTTACCTCCAAGAATACCTTTCAATCGATAAAATTAATTTCACTTTAACCCGGCAAGAAGCTAAAGTAATTTCCACATCTGCTTTATTGCACAGTGGGAGTGTCAAGCTGAAGTTTCAGAGCTCTACTGAGCATCTGTCACGTTAGAAATAAACAGCAGCACTGAGTGGTGCAATAAATACATGAAATTGAGTTAATGTATTAATTTTTTTGTTTGTTCTTGTGATGACCAAATCCAAGGATTAGTGAATTTCTGCAGCATTACTCATCTTATTTGCAGTGTTCCATTTTACTGTCATATTGCTTATATTCTGATAGAGCTCTAACACTAATCTGATTGGGGTAGGCACGCTTAGATTGATCAATTTTGTGTCGAAGGAGAGTCAAATGAGTCGTAAAACACTCCCTTTTATCGCAGACGTAGGTTTTACATTTTGTTGTGTCAGCTGAGGCCTCAGTCACACAGGCCTAGCAGATGGGTTACAGGCCCTGGCAACCTCCCATCATTAGGGGAAAATGTGTTTTTTCTCAATTGATCGGCAAATGGTTACTGGAAGTTGGTGGCTGTCATCAAGTGAAATCAGTTGCACAGTGGGTGCTGCACCAAAAACCTTGAGATTGCTTTGGTGGCTTGAAGGTTGCACTTCCATGCAAACTACTGCCATGGTCAGTTTGTATGGAAGACAGCAACTTGTCTTTACTGCTGCTTGCTGCGTATTTGCAGACAAGTCGACATCTTTCAATGTAAACTGCTCACACCCCTCTGGGACAGCTAGCAACCTCCAGCAACCACTCACTAACCTGTCGAGGAATGCATTTTTTCCCCTAGCGACCAGCGGTTGCCAGGCAGTTGCTGAGCGGTCTCTGGGCCTCTGTGAACGTAAAGAAAGCCTGGCTATGCTGAACTTGCTTCTAGTGCTGGATGTAGTCACATAAAGTTTTGCACCAAACAAACTGGATATTACTGGATATTAATTTATAAGTTTTATGTGCTGGTAGGTGAGTTTTGTTACCTTCAGGTTTTCAGCCTTAATGCTAAACTAACTTGCTGTGTCTGTTAAATGAACAGACTTGTGAAAGACACGGCTCTTCTAATGAAAGCAAATTTCCCCAAAGGCAAATTTTCCTTTAAAGCAGAACGAATGTCACTGATGCTTTAACTTTGGAAAATTGGAACTAAAGGAAGCTACGGATCGTGTAGCTGAAATCGTAAATGTTGCTCTGAATGTGTTTATTATTCTGAATAGGCCTATATTATCTATACTATATGGAAAAGGATCAACAATCCTGTTGGAGTTTATCATTGATCACACACATGACCACTACAGTAGTTTTCGGTAATCAGGGTTGTCATCACTGTTTAAGTTAACATGCCTCTGATGCACTGACAAAAAAACAATAAGCATTACTCTGCAGTCACCCCATCTATTTCTGCATTTTTTGCCATGCCATGATTCACAGTTAGTGACAGAAAGAAATTAAAATATCTGAGTCAAGAAAGACTACTGACGACATATATTTAACGCCCAGTTTTCATTTTTTATTTTCTGTATGTGTTACTCTTATTTAAGTAATATGCAAAGGGTTTTGATTAAAGTTGTGTTTTTTTAAGATATTGTGTAAATGCTGCACTTTACACACTACCTGCTTTACAGAGATAAAATCAGTACAGACACTGTCAGTACAATAAGTCTGCTTTGTCACAGTGTGGTTTATCCCAAAAAGTCCGACATAGCATTAAGCCAAATGAGCTGACGCAACATCACGATGCTGTCTCGCTGAACTATTCACTCAACTATTATTAAAAATGCGCATCAAATAGACCAAAATCTCACGACAAACGGATTGAACTGCTGGAAAGAGGGCAGATGAGCTCTGTATACCTGTAGCAAGAGACGAGGCCGGTGCTTCTCTAAGGTGTTGTTTTATTTTTCTCTGTGTTTGTTTATGGCTACTGTGGAACCATTTTGAAAATGTGTTTTATCGTTTTAGCCTCTTTTTTTAATGATGCTGTAATTATAAAACATCTGACCGGGGTTAACTTTAATATATGTCGTTGGTTTTGAGCTTTTGTGTCTCTGTGGTTTGTTATGCATGTTGGGCATGCAGACACACACACACATGCACACGCATACACTAATGCAACATTAAAGACTCATGCAGACTAAACAAAATGCACACGCCTCACAGAAAACAGGAAATTTGTGTTTCTATTTTTTTTTTAATTTATATAAGGGATATGTGACATCACAGTCGGTGTTAATGTTTCATGTTCATCACTGTAAACAATGCACAGATTGACACTATCACATGTTAAACATACAACACACTCATATTTAAAGTTCGGTATAAAAAGGACAAAACTTGACTAATTATGTACAGTATGTACCTAATTACTGCTAAACATTTCTTGAACAAATGAATTTGGACTAAGCTCTCATGTAAGTAATGTGTAATTACAAAATATGGGTACCATTGTGGCTTTTTGGAGGGGGGGTGGCAAGAGCAGTTCCACTGGAATAACTAGTTCAAATCTTTGTTGCAAGCCAATAAATGTTTAGAAAAAGGTCATATGAGCAGATCTTGATCTGAAACCTGCAACAAACAAATGTTTTATAATTCAAAGGCTGGTGCTTTCATAATTTAGAAGCATCTTGGTAAGGACACCATCTGAAATATGTTTTCAGTAGGAAAAAAACATATTGAATGTATTTATAAATGTAAGATTTCTTTACAGAGAAGATGCCAGAAGAATTCAAGTATATGGTGAATCCTCTGTCACTTTCAGTATGTCACAAATACTTAACTGTTTGCATGCCCCCCATTTTTAAGGTTAAAGTTTTATAGTAATTTAAATAAATTCATTGATTTAAATGTTTATCAGACCAGCCATGTATGGCGCTACTGCACTGTTATTATGCAATCCATCAGAAAAGGTTTATGATGAAAAAAGCAGAGCAAAAGTAAAGCCACCACACTCAAAAATATTTAATAGAAAGTAAAATAATTTGTGAGTAAAATCTTAATGTTATGGTTTTCTCAAGTTTAGTTTTTAAAGTGAAAGCTGGTGTGGGGAAATCCAAAATTCATCTTTGGAAGAGCAAAATGGTTTTTTTTTAAACTGGTGTTCATATTGTTTTAGTTTACCCATAAACTAAGCCATTAAACCAATCACAGATCCTTAAACAAAAGTGATCTACACTGATCAGCCACTTCATTAGGTACACAGGTTTGACTTCTTAACACAAATCTTGAAACAGCCAATCATGGTCATGGAAGTTCAAACTGAGCATCAGAATGGGGAAGAGAGGTGATTTCAATGACTTTAAACATAGCATGGTTGTTGGTGCCAGACAGGCTGATCGAGAATTTACAGAGAAAAACAAGGAAATATCCAGTGAGCGGCAGCTATCTGGGTGAAAATGGCTTGTTGATGTCAGAAGCCAGAAGAGAGTTATGCCTTGAAGCAGACAGCTTCCAGTCAAATAACCAGTCGTTAAAGCCAAGGTCTCTCTGAACGCACAATACATCAGACCTTGAAGCAGATGTAGAAGACCACACCAGGTGCCACTCCTGTCAGCTAAAAACAGGAAACTGAGGCTACTGTTCACACAGGCTCACCAAAATTAGGTCTGATGAGTCGAGATTTCTCCTGCAACATTTACATAATAAGGTCAGAATTTGGCGTAAACAACATGAAAATAATGGATCCATCCAATGCCTTGTATTAACAGGTAAGGTTGTTGGTGGTGTAATGGTGTGAGAGACTATTTCTTGGCACACTTTGGCCCCTTAGTAACAACCAAGCATCATTTATACATCACAGCCTGTCTTGAGTATTGTTGCTGACCAGGATAGCACATTATGTCACAAAGTTCAAATCCCCTCAAACTGGTTACTTGAACATGACAGTGAGTTTACTGTACTCAAATGGCCTCCACAGTCACCAGATCTCAATCCAACAGAGCACCTCTGGGATGTGGTGGAACATGAGATTTACCCGTGGATGTGCTGGCCACAAATCTGCAGCAACTGCATTTTATTGTCATATCTCTATGGACCAAAATGTTTGAGGAAGGTTTCCAGCACTTTGTTGTATCTATACCATGCAGAATGAAGGCAGTTCTGAGGCAAAAAGGGTCCAAAATGGTACTAGCAAGGTGTGCCTAATAAAGTGACCGCTGAGTGTACATGTCTTAATTCAAATTTTACCTGCAGTCGAACATGTTTGAGTGCATTTCTTTAGTTTTACTCTCAAATATTGTTGATTACAAACCTGTTTGGTTTGATTGCATAAAATTACAGAACTTCTGTATTTTTAGCAAGCTGCCAATTATCTGGTAAAGGCATATGTTCCTAGTAGCTAGGAGACTTCCTGTCCTTTAGGATGTCAGTGAACAGCCAGTCATCCTCCTGAGGTGGTGTTGGTATGGGACGGTGCTCAGGGTTATTAAGCGGGGCAGAGAATGATTGAGCAACTCCCTCAAATGGTGTAAACTGTAGGTTATTTTCACAGTTAACCTGCATACAGGTGCTCACTTCCTGAGAACACTGGTATACCTGAAGCTGTGCAACATTGTAGTAGCAGCTGACTGAGGAGGGGACCTGGTTCTGGGGGATGTTTGTATTTTGACAGAGTTTAAAGTTGTTAAATTGTCCCTCTTCTGTGTATGCACTTTGTCTCAGCGTCGGTGAGCTCCTCTGGTTACCTTGGAAGTGACTTGAGTTCAATCCCTGGTCTGCATATGCATATTCATACCTATACTCACCTTCACAGTGGAGATCTTCCACCTCGGTGAAGTTATCTGACTGGTCTCCAAATATAACATCATCATCACCCTGGCATGCACAAATACTTTCAAAATATGCTTCTATGTCAGTGCAGTCACCTACATCCTTATTGTCAACAGTAAAGAGCTCCATTATGTCAGTCAGCTGACCCTCAGGGAAGTCAGAGATGTTCTTCTGAGCCTGTGTACAGGCCGAGGGGTCTGTGAACATTTGAATGGAGAAATCACGAGAGTCAAGAGATAGTGGAGATAGCTCTGGGGAGAAGGAGGGGGAGACATCCATATTTTGAATGAAGTCATTTGTAGGAGTCTCAGTGTCTTCTTGGAGGTTGTTGGCTGGCTTAGATTGACTCTCATTATTGTAATAGTGGGAATAAAATGGCTCTGCCCCGTGGTTCAAGTCCGAACATTTTGGGGAGATTAAAGATTTCATTTCCACCAGTTTATAACTTCTCATCTCCTTTTCTTGCTTCCTCTTGCTCTCGTTGTTCGCTGTAGCTGTCCAGGTGGAGGACTGTGATTTGGAATGATGTTTCCAAAGATGTCCCGAGTCACTCTGCTTCCTTTTTCCATTTAATTGAGTTTCATGTAAGTCAGTGGAAGAAACACTGCTAGACTTTGAGGTGCCATCTGTATCTGCATTCTGTGGACAGTCACTTTGAGATGGATTACCCGGCTGGTCAGGTGAGTCTGGTTTGTGCGATGACAGAGAGGACACGCCTTTGTCCTCTTCCTTAAAATAAAGAGCAGATGCTAGTCGGTGGTTTGCTGCTTCTATATCTGCAAACTTTCTGTTGATAAGAGGAAAATGAAAGAAAAGATGAATTGAGACAACAGTGGAAATATGTTTCTTTTTGTTTTGTTTATGTTTAGGTTACCCCAAACAAATGGTTTTTTGATTAGTTTTTTTAAATGCTCTACTTGCTTACCTCTGGTATGAACTCCTCAAGTTCAAGTTCACACCCAGCTCTTCAGCAGTAACAATAGCAACAGTAGGTGATTATCAAAGTATTCCAAAGTGTTATTTAAATTCAGGTTTACCACGCTCAAGTACCCACAGAGTACTATTAGTCAGCGTAAGTGTTTCACTGATGGGCCAACACACCTCTGAATCATGTTGTGCAGGAAGCGACGGTGGTTGACCTGCCGCTTGGATGGTCGGTTCTTCTTGGGTTTCTGCAGGGTCCTCATCATGTGACCTGCTGCTGAAGTTACAAAGGTGTAGAGGTCACGACCCCAGGGGATCCCTCGCTCCAACCCAGGCTCAAGGCTCACAGAGATGGATGGACGCATGCCTAAGAAATGTGAATTTATTACCGTACAGGTTGCCATGCCAAAGTTGAAAGTCAGGAGTCACATGTTTAAAATTAAATAAAAGTCCAGGGAGATCAAGTAGATTAAAAACTGCATGAATATGAGAAAGTTAAAGTAATGCTGTCCACTTAGTTTACTCAGAAGAAAAGTCCCCTTTAGTTTAAAGGGCACATATCATGCTTTTAAATCCTTCCTTTTCATATGTAAATCATTCACTTGTGGTCTATATAAAGTAGAACTGCAATGCTTTGGTCTGAATTCCTTGTTATTGTAGCTCCACAGACCCCTCATTTACACATGTTCTGAGGCACATCTTAGAGCAACTCCTTTTGGTGCAGTCTTTTTAAATGTGAATAGACATTTCATGCCCCACCCCCCTCCATGTCGCAGGGCCTTCTGCTCCACCCCGTTCGGTCATTTTTGTAGTTTGATAACAGGGATACGATTATCTAGGCAGAGAAAGAGGCACTTCGAAGAGGCTCTGGTGCCAGGAGACGATGGAAGTATTCGTCTGGGTTAATATACCCAACAACCAAACATTTTGACTTGTCTACTTGCAACTTCGGCATAACTGAACTTGGACTACAAAACTGCTGCGAGAAAAAAAATGGCGGATTCACAAAATTGGTTAGTCGGAAGTCCATGACCTTGTTTAGCAGTTCCAGAGCTAATACTGTGATGTAATAGACAAGAAAACGTAATAGGGAATAGAGAAAACTGAACAGACTGAAAAATATGACCCAAATTAGAATATAAAGATATCTACGCAGCACTGGGAGAGAATAAATTAAAATTTTCTGCACTCCTAGATACTCAAAGTACACAAAAAAAGAATTATTTACAGGCTAAAAAAGTGGATTTTACATGATATGTCCCCTTTAAAGCTTAGAGAACAGGTCAGCAGATCCTGATCAGAGGACCTCAGATGGGTGCTGGTGATAAAGGTTCTGTATATCTGTAATGTAGTTGGAGCTATAACAGTAATCAGAGTAATTTTGAACTGAATCCTGACACTGATGGTGTAATGATCAGTGGGCTTGTTATTTTGTGTTATTTTCCTAGCCTTCCCCCATGTGTCTTCATATGTCAAGTCTGGGTGTGTTAGTCTGTGATTTCCTGTTTTATTTTGATAACTGGTTGTCTTCTGTGTCTTACATCTAGTTTGACTCCCCCTGTCTCCTTGTTTGGATTGTTTTCAGCTGTGTCTTGCTACTGAGGTGTTTCTCATTCTCCTGATTACCTCTTGGGCATCTCATCCAAAGGTGCATTTTGTGTTTACTGAGTCTTCCTTCATGTGTCGGCAGAAGTACATCTGTTTTTACTTAATTAAAATATCAACATGTGTCATTACTCCAGATAATGCTTAAGTTACTAAAGCATTATCTGCTGCTTCTTCTTCTTTCAGCTGCTCCCTTTCGGGTTCTCCATAGCAGAACATCTGCCTCCATCTCACCCTATCCATGGTATACTCCTCTGTCACTCCCACCCTTGGCAGCTCCTCCTTCAGTACATCCATGAACCTCCTCTGAGCCCTTCATCTTTTCCTCCTGCCTGGCAGCTCCATATTCAAAATCCTTTGTTCAATACATCCACTATCCCTCCTCTACATATGTCCAAATCATCTCAGCCTTGCCTCTCTAACTTCAAACTGCTCAACATGAGCTGTTACTCTGATGTACTCATTTCTAATCCTGGTTACTCCCAACAAAAATCTTAGTATCTTCAGCTCTAGCAGCTCCAGACCACACATCATAGCAGGTCTCACAACAATCTTGTAAACCTCCCCTTTCATTCTTGCTGCTATGCTTCTGTCACAGTTGTTCTGTTGCTTTGAATGGTTGACCAAAGGTATTTAAACTCATCCACCTTCACTACCTGGAGGAGCTAGGGATCCACTGACCTTATGATTGGGAGACAACCTGCTTTAGCACCCCTTAGGAAGTCACAGTCAAAAAGTCTGGCTATCATAAAATTTTCCTTCTCAACTCTAATGTATATACAAACAAGCAACAAATCAATAAACAAGCCTTCAGATAAACTATAGTGTATCTATAAAACAACAGTAGGGTAGTTAAATGTGCAACACTTCCCTGTGAATTTATGTCTAGTACAAGTAAAATATGTGTACGTAGCCACTTTCCACCACCTAAGAAAACCACTATAAAGAAATGAGAAATGGATGATCAGGATATGAGAAAAAGACTCTGCTTAAAATTCTACCATTTGTGTTGGAAACATTTAGGAAATGGTATGAGCGTATGGGGATTCTAAATATAACATTATAATTTGCATAAAAAATGTGTCACATTTTACCGCTGATCTCACGTTTACATTTCACATCTGTTGACTCCAAAATGTGTTACATCTTTAAAGAAAGTATTGTCAAGAGTTAGTTAGAAAATATACTGTAGTATAATATATAATAAACTCACATCATTCATGTCCAGTTATTTACAAATTAGTATATAATCCATTACCTACATAATGTTTGTGTAATCAAAGTAAACATCAGTCATGTTGCCGTTATCTAATTTTTACTGCACTACAAACTCCTTAAAGTAAATTTAAAAAAACAAAAACAACAACAAAACGAATATATACAAATACAACATTGTTTCCTTAAAAGTAAATACTGCCCAGAGAGTTGGAGGAGGATTGCGCTCTTATATGATAAAAAGATAAAATGCTTAGAAAAGACAAACTGCAGGTAAACCCCACTGTTGTTATGCTGGTTGAGCAATAGCTGCTTAAAAAAACTGTTTGAAAAGGTCAGAACTCACATTTATTGTAATATAACAACAAAATATCACACGAGAAAGCAAGCCTAGCCTAGCAGAGCAATACAAATACTGTTACAGCTAATGTTTGGTAGTTTGGAAATAGCTGATCTGTACAGCTTCTATTTTACTAATATAAAAATAACTGCAGGATGCGTCTTACCTTTATGTCTCCAGGTTGCTGTGTATCGCTACAAACTGCTCTGAAGACTGAGGAGGCGTGCTGGTTCAGAGTGAGCTTCAGCTGTTAATGCATGTGTGCACACGTATTGTGGATGGATCTATGTCCACAAATTAAGTCAAGTGACATCAGTGCTCAATGCAAATGCACACATTCTTTTTTTTTCTTTTCTTTTTCCTCTGGCAGTCTGAATGGAATCCGCTTTGACAAATTGATAGCGGGAGAGGAAGTGAGACACGATGAGAGGCTCTGAAAAGAAAGGGGCAATTATCAGAGAAGTCAACCACTTGTGGAAGTGTGGGCACACGCCTCCATTGTGTGGCTCCCTAAAAGCAGCTTGTTAAATACTGTGAGACACTAACGTATGAGTTCAGAGTTAACGAGCCCTTAATTGATCAGCTTAAACTCTGGCCCTAATTATCACATTCTCAGAGGGAAGAGCTAAGGTGGTTGCTAGCTGCTTTCAATTGACCTTTACAATTCAATAGGACACCTTCCAAGTTCAAAATTTTACATATCTATGGCAGCAGGTGCGTGAATAGGCTTTTTGCACAGATGAGAGAAATAATATTAAATCTAACTAGTTTTCACAGTTTCAGGTTAAAATGATTTTTTTTCTCTTCTTTGTGGTCACCATTATTTTTGTTGGGTTTTAATATGAGAGCAATGTTTGACAGTGGCACAAATATGACACACAACAAAAAGATAGACAAATAAGATCCTTTCCAATTTACCATATGTAATTTTTGGTATCTATTTATGTGTAAATTGTGTGCTGTTTTCGCTTTCTGTCAAAAAACTGTCACATTAATTCTCAGAAACTAATTTCCTAAACAGCTGTTCAGCTGCACATTAACACAAATATCTAATCGGCCAATCACATGGCAGCAACTCAATGCATTTTAGGCATGTAGACATGGTCAAGATGACCTGCTGAAGCTCAAAATGAGCATCAGAATGGGGGAAAAAGTTGATTTAAGTGACTTTGAATGTGGCATGGTAGTTGGTGCCAGGCAGGTTGATCTGAGTATTTCAGAAACTACTGGTCTGCTGGGATTTTTCCACACAACCATCACTAGGGTTTACAGAGAATGGTCCAAAAAAAGAGGAAATATCTGTGAATCTATGAAGAATTAAGGCAGCTCTGAAGGCAAAAAGGGGGTCCAACCCAGTAGTAGCAAAGTGTACTTAAAGTATCCAGTGAATATGTTGTTCCATTGTATTCAGTGCATTTATCCACCCAGCTTCTTAATACTCTGTAGTGAAGTGTTTGCAGATCTTATTTTTTCATCAGTCAAGTCAAGAGAATTTATTAATAAGCAGATTAAACAAAATGCAGTTAATGCAAAGACATTGTCTCCTTTGCTCTGTGATTTTGTGGGAATGTTCAAGTTAAACAGATCATCGAGGTAAGAGGTGTGAACTCATTTACTGACTTAAAAACAAACCATAAAATCTTAAAATCACTTTTATCCAATTTAGGTGCCTTTTCAAAGCCAAGTGCTTCACTCAGAGGAGGGAACCACAGCTGCAGGAGTGGCATCTATTTATAGTGACACCACATGCGCTTCTGGACAGAGGACTGCAAAGCTCTGGTCTGGTTACAACGTCAGCGCTTGAGAATAATGTGGTAAGTCACAGTTTCTGAGAGATTTTTTTACTAATAATTGTTTATGTAGCAAGGCCGTAAAACATGTGCAATGAGTATATTTAGCCATTGTTATCAAGTCTGTATGTACATAAATTTAGCCTTTTACCTTCATTTGTTGCTCAGTCATTCTCACTCTTCACATGTGGTATTTTCTCAGATTCCTCTCCAGTGGGCTGATAAGGCTTTATCACACATGCCCTGCAACAGTAGCAGAACTTTGACCCTGTGAGAAGATCGCGTCACATGTAGATTTGCCTCTACTGCTGATTCTCTTTGTCCAAAGAAATGCACTTTGTTTCTTTTTGGCTTTGGGAACTTAAGAAAAGTGTGAGAAGAGCCACACTGAAAGGTAAGTTTGACTATTTTTAGTTTTAACAGTTTTAATAGTGATAATTTAGGGTGATCCAAGCAAACCAACAACTATTTCCAGTATGTGATTTAGTAAGTGACATGTTATGATGAATCATAGCCTACCATTAATGTTCCTCACTCTCAGTTTTTTTACTTTTAGGGAAAGGCTTAGGAAAATATTGAATGACTTCAGCTTTGATCCTCTTTCTTATCAGATTTTTCACCATGAATCGGGCCTGGGCCGTGTTCAAGGCTCACCCATACATCAGTAACGTCCTGGGGTACACAACCTTGTTCGCCTCTGCTGACCTCATCCAACAGAGCATGCTGGGTGGGAGACCTGCAGCAGGATCCACATCAGAGGATTCAGCAGACATCGACTGGCATCAGACGGCTCGAGTGGCCACAGTCGGTTTCTGTTTCCATGCTAACTTCAACTATCATTGGCTCAGAAGTCTGGAGAAGATGCTGCCAGGAGCTGGAGTAAAGGCAGTGACTGGGAAGGTGGTGGTGGATCAGCTGATTGCAGGTCCTCTCACTATCAGTGCCTTTTACATTGGTAAGTGTGTTTCAAAACTTATTTTAATTTCAGTGGTTGATCTTCATGCTTTTGTGTGGCTTTTTTGGCCTTATATTCTAAATCTGAAGTGCTGGTGTTATTAGTAAGAGCCATATGTGGAGTCATAGAAGGAGGAGTAATTTGGGAGTTTCAGGGCCCATTTTATGATTCTGGTTTTGACTTTTAGAGCCCTGCATGAACATCAGTGAACTTTTACATTCACAGATCCCCAGTGGGACCCTGAGGTCAGGTTCTGCTGACTGTGCATCATTCAAAGCTGAGAACTAAAGGTGACAGAGCTTTGGAAACAGTGGGAACATTCCACAGAGAATTTGGTCCATATTGACATGATAGCATCACACAGTTGCTGCAGAATCTCCTGTTCCAGGTTTATTGGATTGAGATCTGCTCACCGTGGAAGCCATTTGAGTACAGTGAAATTACTGTCATGTTCAAGAAACCAGTTTGAAATGATCTGAGCTTTCTGACATGGTGTTATTCTGCTCGAAGCAGCCATCAAAAGATGGGTACAAAACAATACTCAGGAAGGCTGTGGTGTTTAAATGATGCACAGTTCGTACTAAGGGCCCCAAAGTTTGCCAAGAAAAAATAGTTTTACTATTGCACTACCATGACCATCTTGAATTGTTGATACAAGGTAAGATGGAGCCATGCTCTGATGCTACTATCTGAATGTGATAGCAGAAATTGAGACTCATCAGACCAGACAATATTTTTCCAGTATTTTTTTGTCCAGCTTTGGTGAGCCTGTGTAAATTGCAGCCCCCATTTTCTGTTCTTTGCTGACAAGAGTGATATCCAGTGTGGTCTTCTGCTGCTTCAGAGATGCTCTTCTGCATACCCTTCATTGTAACAAGTGGTTATTTCAATTACTGTTGCCTTCCTATTAGCTTAAAGCAGTCTGGCCATTCTCCTGTGACCTCTGGCATCAACAAGGCATTTTCACCTGGAGAACTGCCACTCACTGGATATTTCCACTTTTTTAGACCATTCTCTGTAAACCCTAGGTGGGTTTGTGAAAGAAATCCCAGTAGATCAGCAGTTTCTGATATACTCAGACCAGCCTGTCTCACACCAACAACCATGACACATTCACGGTCACTTAAATCATTTTTCTTCCCCATTGTGATGCTCAGTCTTGACTGTGAATACATGCCTAAATGCACTGAGTTGCTGCCATGTGATTGGCTGATTAGATGCATGGATGTGCGTTAATGTAGAGTTGAACTGTGAGTGTATATTATCAGGAAACTGTTGTGTAACAATACAGAGAAATGTCTTGTGTTGTACAGCTGGGGCACTGTGGCTCTTAATGTGCCACAGCTTTCATTTCTCATTGTTTTTCTCTTTTTTGTTATTTAAGGCCCATAGTCAGTAGGTGTTACTATTACCATGCTAATGGGACTCTTTGGTGGAGTTTGGCTTTTAGAAAAATACAGAGTCCCAGTTACAGTATTCACTCATGAAAAGTGGAAGATCAACCAGTCACTGTTTTGTTCCCTAAAACTGTCAGTGAATCTGAATAATACCTATTAGACCGCTTTGTATATAAACTTACCTTCATGTAAAAAAACCCACCTAAGACCATAACCCATAACATAACCATAACAGTACTGATGGTTTAATAAATATGAGAATAGTACGTCTGTTCTTAAGAAAATTGCTCATTATTGTCTCATCATTGTAAGTTTTATTCTCAGTCTTGCATTACATGTAGACAACTTTTAAATGTTTGCACACTCAACTGATCTGTTGTTCACATAAAACTTCAGATTACATTAATATGAATACATCTGAATTACTCAAACAGTTTTTCTTATAGTTATTATCAAGTAACACAGATCTACCTGAGAAAAATAATTATGGGCATGTGAAATGAAACCAACATCATTACCTTGATTGAAAATATTAAACACTGCGATCAAAATTACAATTTTAGTTTGAGTGTGTCTAAATGACCAACCCAACTAATCTATCTACATTCTAGGTTTAAGTTTACTTGAAAACAAGAACGATCCTCTTGAAGATTGGAGACAGAAATTTTGGACATCTTACAAGGTACATATAGAGTCAGTTTATCTTTATCAAAGAACATGATGGCTTTGTTTTTCCAAATCTCCTGTAATAATCTCTCTCTCTCTCTCTCTCTCTCTTTAGACTGGGGTAGTATTTTGGTCAACAATGCAGGTTTGGTCAACTCTTTCCTGCATGCACAGACTGAGAGAAATACATAGATGACAGGCATTCACAATCATAATATCCCTTTTTCCCCTTTCTTTTTCTATCATCTCAGGCAGTGAATTTTGCATTTGTCCCTCCCGTGGCTCGGACAGTGTTTCTGGGAGGTGTTGCCCTGGTTTTCACAGTCTTCCTGTGTCACTTCAGACAGCAGCCACACCGCAAACAGGAAAGAACCTGAGACTTTCCACACCATGTTGAAGCATTCAAAAATATGGGTTTATGAGATTTGCACATCATTGCATTCTGTTTTTATTTAGATTTTAGAGAACATTCCAGCTTTTTTTGGGAATTGGTTTTGTAGATTAGAGAAGGATATTTCAAGTGAGATCAAGGCAAGAATCCTACAGGAGATTCCCTCTGTGACTCAAATGATCAGCCAGCCTCAATTAATTCAAACTCTCTAAGATACTGAATGCAAATGTGAACAAAAAGATATTAAATCCTTATTTTACTGCCACTGTTTCAGAGTTTCGTATGCTGGAAAAGTTTTTTTTAAGCAAATAAAAGTTCTTTTTCTTTTTTTTTTTACATTCTTTTTTTTTGTCATTGAAGTATTTCAATAAAACTTAAATGGCTTTATTGAGTTGATAGCTCATTTGGTCAAAAACATCCTGAAAGTAAACTTTGTATTATTTAGTATGTTTCCATTTTCAGCTGTACACTCAGAAGTGTGTCATTAAGATTAAATTTGACATCCATTTCCAAAGTAACATAACACTGCACGTTCCTAAAAGATCTGAACTATTTTCTGCTGCAGCAAACACAGATCTAAGAATCTGAACTTTCTCGGTCCTCTGCACTGAATCAGCTACACAAACCTGAGTGACCTTTTAGTTTTCCTCAGATCTGCTCTGACAAAAATAGGTGGAGTTAAGAAGGTGGAGGAAAGGTGGAAGGGAGGATCCAAAGGTCGACTGTATAGAGAAGGATTCAATTAAATTCAGTTCAATTTTATTTATATAGTGCCAAATCACAACAAACAGTCGCCTCAAGGTGCTTTGTATTGTGGGTAAAGACCCTACAATAACACAGAGAAAACCCAACAGTCAAAACGACCTGCTATTGTCATGGAGTGATTAAAACTAAGATGGTGGACTCAAAATGCAGATCCCAACCAAGACGCCAAGACAAAATAGTCGTTACTGAAACATTTATTTTTATTAACAAGAATTCAGGAGTTCCTAATGCAAAAGTGAGTATTGAGCAAAAAGAAAGAGGAAAAGGTCCAGATAAGTTGCCAAGTCCCAGAGCTTGAAGATTGTGCCACGGAGGGTGAGCAGGCAGTCCCCTTCTTTGCAGCAGGTGTAGAGATGCAAACTAAGAGGACAAAAAACAAAACGTTAGCACATATATATACAGACTGCACTGGAGGCATGCAGAGCTAAACCTCATACCACTCCAAGGAGGCAGATAATCTGGCAGAGGCTGGATGATGGAGCTGGTCCTAAAATACCACAGCTGACGAGGCTTGATGTCACACAGGTGCCCAGCTGGTGGAAGACTCCAGACTCCGCCCTAGAAGGGTGGGGATCCCACTGAACCTCCTGATCCCAGATGACAGGGAAGCCAGCAACCCACAGACCATGACAGCTATGAGCAACCACTTGGCGATGGTGGGAAGGAAAAACTCCCTTTTAACAGGAAGAAACCTCCAGCAGAACCAGGCTCAGGGAGGGGCAGTCATCTGCTGCGACCGGTTGGGGCTGAGTGGAGAGAGACAGGACAAAAGGCATGCTGTGGAAGAGAGCCAGAGATTAGTGATAATGATTAAATACAGAATGGAGTATAAACAAGTAAATAAAGGTGAATGAGAAGAAACAGTGCATTATGGGACCCCCCCTCAGCAGCCTAGGCCTATAGCAGCATAACATAAGGGGTGATTCGGGGTCATCTGATCCAGCCCTAACTATAAGCTTGATCAAAAAGGAAAGTTTTAAGCCTAATCTTGATGGAAGGATGAAAAAGGTTGTAGGTGAGGGTTTTAATGGAGGAAGGTGGAGAAAGGCATTTCAGGATTCTCCAGCATGTGATAAACAACTCAACCACTTTTTCTTGTCTCGTTTTTCTTGGCTACTTTGTCGGTTGTGCCAGAATTCCAGTTGAAAAGCTTGAAGGGTTTTTTCTTTTTCTTCTGCTCCAAGGTTTCTTTTTCTCACAGAGGTTTGTCGTTCTCTGCTTTAATTTTGTTGTACTTTTCCTTGAGATCATTAAACTTTATCTCCAGTTCTCTGGGGGGTTTTTTCTTTCAATTTAGTCAGTTTCAATGAACCAGCGAAACGCTTAAGAACGAGCCTGCGTTTCCACCGCGCTTTGTGAACTGATCCTTTAGGTATGAGTGTGGGTCCTCGTCTAGACCCGCAGCCGAAAGGCACAAACGTGGGAGAATAGCTCCCCTTTCCTGTGCTGCGAACACATTTTATGGTCCAAACAAAACTACTGCAGCATCTGTGTGCGGCACAGAGGTAAACATAGACAGCGATTACGAGCAAGATGACAAGTAAGCACTTTGCGTCCTTTTATATGTGATATGAACTGATACAAAGCAGCAAATTCAGCCTAATTCACAGCCGTGAAAATCGCATCGCTTTTCTCATGTAATACATGCCATGCAGTGAAATAGCGGTAGAAAACTTTACGTTTACGTTGAGTCACGCCCTTCTGCCGCTTTTGTAACGCGTTCTTGGTTCGAGATCAGCTAGCTTGGGGGCCCGAGATGAACCGGTTTTTGGGCCGAACACAGAGCGCGTTCGCGGTGGAAACACCGCTGAACGGTTCGGATACTGGCACCGGCACCGGCATCCGGTCGGTGGAAAAGGGGAGAGGCCAGCCACTCTATCGGAAGAAGGAGGTGAGACCGGTGCAAAGTGACTGTAGTATGGAATAAAAATGTAAATATTAAGAATAAGGTCAGCTGGCATAGTTCTAACACAAAACTGTGTTTATATGCTAAATAGAAATAATTCTCTTGATGCTAAAACCAATTTCATCTAGACAGGGGATTTTATAGTTCGACATAAAACAAAAACCCTTTTTCTGAAATTCCATTTTTATTGTTAATATGCATGATTAAAAGAATATCCTTCTAAAATTTTTTCATTAATGTCCTAATTTTCTTTCTCCTTTGTGGAAATCCGTATTGTTAAATCCAAATTAGCACCAGCTGAACCCCAGAATATCTCCCTTGCTGCTTCTACCACAAGAGGTGCCATTCTAAACCGTCAGAACTGCTGGGGCAGGAAACGGATGCGCTCTAACCAATCAGGCTCCCGAGATTTGAGTGCACAGTTTATCGCGAGACCTCGGCTCTTCCTTTTCCCTTTTCGCTCTGAGTCCAAGATGGTAGGTCCTACCAGCAGAATTTTTAAAAGGCGATAGTCATACTATCCGAGGTCATCCTCTGAATTAAACCACCTGATGTTTTAGATGAAAACATTTGCAAGTTTTAAACATACTTGATATCGTAGCCGTGCCATGATTTCGTGTGATTTGACCATGTAATTAGCAGTAGCCGACATTCTTTGGAGCCGACATCGGCAGCCGCTTTACGCCTTGGAGTTGATCATAAGTCAGCTTTAAAATGGATTAAAGATGTCAGCTATTATCTCAGATCACAGTTTATTCTACCCCCAATTTTAGCTTCTGTTTCTAAAGCTCAAAGGTTGCCGTATTTGGCACCACTGGCTTGATTGCTGTGCCGTTCAGAGTTAGCAGTTAGCTGCGAAGTGTCAACGTGTGTACCGGCCGCTGTTGTGTCCATGAGTATGAGCTGTGTAGTGTGTTTTAGTGGTGAAATAGTCCTCTTAAATTAATGTTACTCTGTTTGCGGTGTGGCATTAATGAGCTTTAAAATAAGTAATTGAAGTTAGATGTATGAGGTGGTGTTAGTGAAGTTTATGTTTAATACATGGATGTGTTTCTGATCTTCTCTCCAGGGAGTCGACATCAGGCACAACAAGGACCGTAAGGTGCACAGGAAGGAGCCAAAGAGCCAGGATATCTATCTGAGGCTCTTGGTCAAGGTAAGTAATACTGATTTCTATTACCTCGGCATGTGAAGTTCTGAGCTGGGAGCTTATACATTTGAGCACTGCTCTTCCTGACCGCCCTGGTGCGTTTTTCCTTTAACAGTTGTACAGGTTCTTGGCCCGCCGCTCCAATGCTCCCTTCAACAGGGTCGTCCTGAGGAGGTTGTTCATGAGCAGGACCAACAGACCCCCCATTGCCATCTCCCGCCTGGTCAGTCTCGCTTCCCCACACCTTGATTTTCACACCCACCCTCCCGTTTGCTCTTACTTTAGTAACTTTGTGTTATGGAAGATATCTGGTTTAATGCATTAGTTACAGTAAGCTGTAGACTTTTACTCTTTACCATCCCTAGCCTAATGTAGTGAATTCTGCAGTGAACTTAAAATAAATATAAGAGGGCTGTCTGGGGGTTACTAAGGTTGTGCATTTTACAGTGTACTTGGGCTTAATTTAGTGTGTCTTCCTACTTAAGCCATTTCCTTGTCTGATTCGGATTTTGTTTTTCTTCATGTGTGATCTGGCAGTTTTTTAAGAACTATAATTGACAGCACAAAAATAAATTATTTAAGGCAAAAATTACTTTCATAATAAAAAAAATTAAACTTTTACAGTTTACCCCAAACTACAGTAATTTACAACTGAAAATTAGGCACACTGGTACTGGAAAGAGGCACAAATAATGAGTTGCTGTACCCTCTCCTTTACCTGGTAGCTTTTACCTTGCCAAACAAAACCAGGTGCAGCAGATTTATGTGACAAGACAATTGCTGGGTACTTACATCATTTTCCAGTATGTATACGTTTACCAGATAGCAGGATATTGACCCTTTTCTCTTAACTCGTCTCCATAATTTTACTGTTTACAGCTTTGATCCTTTGCTCATACTGAGCCTACTGCCATGTGACTGGCTGGATAGCTTTAGCTGCTTTTCCTTTATTAGCTGCTTTAAAATGTCTGTGTTTAAGTTCTGATTAAATTTGTTACTGTTAATGGTTTTGCCGCTGATTTACTTCAGCGAACTCCACGTTTTCACTCGCAGTGAGGACATCCCATGCTAGCAACATGTCAGTATGTGGCTGTGAATGTGCGGGATATGGGAGGCTAACCAGCTGGTCACTGCTAGAAAATCAGTCGATTCTGGTCCTTCATCTCCACTACTTATTTCACTTTAGCTTTTAACACTTCTCAACACAGATTCTGTAAAACAAAGCATTGGATTATTGATTTTGATAAAGATCTTTAATCACACTTTGAAATCACCCCAATTTATTTATTTTTTCCCCTAGATCCGTAAGATGAAGCTCTCTGGCCGTGAGAACAAAATCGCTGTCGTTGTGGGAACAGTCACTGATGATGTCAGGATTCAGGATATCCCCAAGCTCAAGGTAGGCCTTATATTTTAGAAATAAACATTGAAGTTCAAGCACAGAAAATACATTTATTAACTGCTTCTTCAATGTTGTAAAGTTGTCTCCAGTTTAGACCTCAACTCCTGTTTGTTGTTCCACAGATTTGCGCTCTGAGGGTTACTGATGGTGCCCGCCGCAGGATCCTGAAGGCAGGAGGTCAGGTGATGACCTTTGACCAGCTGGCTTTGGCTTCTCCCAAAGGAAAGGGCACAGTGCTGCTGTCAGGTAACTAAACATGTTGAATTGGAGCTTATAGTAATCAGATTCCACCTATCCTAATTTTGAAAAGAGCCATGTTATTACTTGATACCATAAAAGGTGGCCCACGAGGAACAACTGAAGTGTTTAGTTTGCTGAAACTGTAGCGCTTCACCTTCAATAGATATTTGAGACTAAATAATCACCATAGATGATGGTACATCAGACAACTATTCTTCTGCTTTTAAATGGAAATCAATATTTTATTTCTGTGCATGAGAACACTGCCTGAGTTAAGCAGGCAGATGGTTCTCTTAGGATCTGTTGTCATAAACCACATAAGACTTGTACACATCTCTTTATTTTTTGAGGAATTTTTGTCATGATAGAGAACCAAGGACTAACTTTTACTTATTTAAATTTGGGTACAACCAGAAAATTGGCAAATAACACCAATAACCCCTTGTAATAAGAGCTGATGAGTGGGCAGTTTTTAGTGTAAATATTCATGTCTTGTACTGATTGTTACAGGAGGAGGGGGACGTCTGGTATCCGTGCCAGTTATTATAGTTTTGTCTTTTCTAATTAGTTTTTATTTTGAGTATTTAACTCAGCTTCCAGGGTAGCATGTTTATTTCAGATTAGTTTTTATTGTTTGAAAATGTTTAAATTTAGTTTGATTTTTAAATTTTTTTATTTTACTAGTTTCAGTGTTTAGTTTAGTCTTTAGTCCTGGTATTGTATGCCAGGACTAAGCTTTAGGATAATCAGTATAGAATTACAATAAAAACATAACTTTTTGAAAGCAGCTGACTCACGGCCCAGTAAACATACAAAGTCTCAATAAACATGTCCAAAGCCTCATCAGGCAAACTGTGATAAAAAAATTCAACCAAATATTAAAACTAATATTAAAAAAGTAAATTTCCTCTTTTTTATGTTAGTTTATAAAATCATTTTGGTTAGTCTATTTTTCCCCAAAAGTGTAGTATTTGTATTTATTTTAGTTGATTAAAATGTTTTTTCACATCTAGTTTTAATTTTTTGTGTAGTTTTAGTTAACTGTGATAACCTGAATGTGCTGCTATTGCAGCATAGTATTGAACATTCATGTTGTCAGCTGTCAAACCAGATTGTTCTTTTTAAAATAGCCCCAGAAAATTACATGAAATGAGTGTAAACATTAGTTTTTGAGTCTGTTATATGTTTGTTGTACAGTTTGCATATTCTTATTTCTTCAGATTTTCAGTATATCTGGTAGGGATACATCAGTCTGCATCCTGACTCAAAAGCTGGACCTGATATCAGTGGATCGATTCACTTCTGTGTTTACTTTGCCATTCCTCAGCAGCATTTCACTGGTTGCTAGTGGGAGAGATAGCATAGCATGTAGAAGCTGACAGCAAAGGGTCAGCAGTTTGGACGTGCTTCACGGCTGCTTTGCAGGTGGATTTTGTTTGCAAATGTTTCTTTACAAAACTGCAAACTGTTAACAATTGAGTTAACACAGCTGAAAAGCTCACACAGCTATGATGCTTTACCCCTCAGCTTCTCTCTCATGTAATTTTGTTACCAAAAAATATTAGTTCAGTACTTTTATTTTACATTTTATTTTCCAAAATTAGGAAAGCGGTGTCAGAGTAATACTGTCTTATAAATAAGATTCCTAAGACCTTTCTCACAGTTATGAATATAGCTTATTGATGCAACGGTGGTATTGAATTGATACTTGGTATCAGTAGATACCTGAAGCCAGGGTATTGTAATTTGGAAAAGGTTAGATGCATGCATCCCAAATATCTACAAATGTGATCTGTAACAAGGTACTTCTTGTGCTTAATTTAATCTGCCACATGAAGGTAGAAACATGCAAACTGTATTTTTAAAAAGCGTACTTGAATTAAATTTCCAGTTTGACTGGAACTGCTCCTGGGTTTCCATCAGTTATGACTTGTAGCTTTCTACTAGTAATGACGTTAGCTGGTATATAGCATTTGTATCTACTTTTAACTCTTAATATCGGTTTGTCTTCCAGGGCCCCGTAAAGCCAGAGAGGTGTACAGGCACTTTGGAAAAGCCCCTGGAACCCCTCACAGCCACACCAAGTAAGTGTACACCCAATAATGTTGTTGGTGTTGTAAACAATTAAACCTTTAACTAAAGCTGGTTACACACATGTATTGTGGACTGTGTTGAGCGAATCAGTGAGACCATTGTCCACACTTGCCCCAACTAGCCCTTTCTCATCTGTAGGTCACAAAAGGAGATTATCAACACTATGAACACTGTTTGGTTTTACCAGAGCTACAGTGCATGTGTGGGAAACCTCTCAAGGGGTTCTCAGTAGTTGCACTGTCGGCTCATCACTCTAATGCCTGGGAGTCCACAGAGGCCAGAATTAAGATTCCTTTATTCTGACATGCTTCTTTTAAAACTGGGGTTACATTTAGATTGGATATAATCAGTACACATCCAACACACTCCATCTGTAGCTGTTTCAGTGACTCCTCTCCTAAGATAAGATTTGATTACCAATTGAAATGCCACCCTTTTAAAAGTGTGTGAGATTTGGCAAGCACCCTATATCAGTTTATCAGATGATTTTAAAAAGTGGTAGCTCTGGTACATGTATCTTGATTTAATCAGGGTTTGATGTTTGAACCCAAACAGGAGTTTGGGGTGTTGTGCTGTTATCAATGTAGAACAATGAATTTCACACATTAATAACACTATTATAAATTACTCTTCCAATATTTCAGTTAAACCAGAAGACACTGTGCAGAGAAACTTCAAAACTGTTTTGTACAACAAAATGTGCCATAACTCATAACATAAACCATACATGTGTAAGACTGCAGGCTTTGTAGTAGTGACACAGTACATCAGCATGTAGTTACTGGTAATGAAACCCATCTTTAACATGTTAAAACCTGTCAGGCTGGTGTAACGTATAAATGTGTGCCACGATAAATGTGCTAGAAAAAATAACCCCCAGCACTTTGTTCCAAACAAATAAAGCTCTTAGGCTGATCCGTCAACATATTTGGATTGTGAATCACAGGATGATGTAAATGCTTAGCTATGAAAGACTTCATTCAAATACCTGCTGCACATTCTCACAGAGAAGAGGTGTGTTAGTTGTGTGTTGCCACAATGCTATTTTTTAACCCCCCCCCCTTTTTTTGTCTTTCTCTAGGCCCTATGTCCGCTCCAAGGGCAGGAAGTTCGAGAGAGCCCGTGGTCGCAGAGCCAGCTGTGGCTACAAGAACTAGTGTGTGCTTTTGTTTTCACTCTGCTACCAATAAACGGCTGGTTGTACAAAATGTCTTATGGGTTTTATTTGACTGCTCACTCACCCTTGCAAAATGCACCCTTCATTGTTCATATGAAGCTCATTTTAAAGCAGCAGCCAGGCAGAAGATGATTGGTGCATAGCTGCTTAATACGCTGAGGCCTCCCGGTAAATGTTACAAGACATATCTTTTAATTTGCATTTATCAGCCGGCCTGATAACAAGTGACTTGGCCAGGAAGTGCTGGTCTGTCAATGATTGGAGAATGTCGGTGGGTGGGTGTTCAGTTTTCCTTATCGTCATTGGATTTCCTCTCCGCCGCTCAGAGCTGCTGCTCCTGCGTCTCCACACACTTCCTGCACCGAGCCACGGCTTTCAGAGGCTATCTGTCGAGAGAGGGGAGCCAAGATGAGGTAATTGGGGCTTTTTTTTTTTAAAAGAAAATTTAAAAAAACACCATTTAGTGATGTTAAACATGGGTCTTGGAAATATTCACCTGGCATTATCTGTAAAGCTCGAAAACATAACTTTTCCTGTTGATCATCTTAATACTAGGGTCTTGATAACTGCTAGCTAACCATGTATCTGCGCTAACATGAGGATCTCATTAAAGCCAGCAGGAAATAAGTGAAAATGACCTGCCAGTACGCTCACGGTGTTGCCCACCAATCCTTAATGGAATTTAATCTGTATATATAAGTCTTCTTGAACTGGGGCTGCGTACCAGCTAGCAGACCGTTAGCTCCCGCAGCGTGTCAGCCGTTTGCATTAGCTAACGTCAGTGACGCTCTATTCATAACTATTGCTTAGCAGCTTTATTCAGCGTAAACAAAGACCTGCTCCCTACAGTTCATATTTCACCTTCTCATTTCAAAGACTACGACACGTAAGGATCGGCTCTTTAACTCTGCTGTAACTGTTATAATACAGCTAAAGTTGAGTAGGTTAGCTGGCTAACAACCTGTCAAATCCATGCTGTAGCATTAAAGTTTAACGATGAGCCATGGCTTTTACTACCAGACAAGCGGCTAATAAATGTTTAATAACGCCATTACTCTACGTGTGTCCTCGAGTTCAAAAGTGTAATCCCGAAACCTGGCCAAACATACTCTGAAGTCAATCAACAAACAGCCTCATTGTGTTGGAGACCAAAATTAGCCGGAACATAGGATTATTATTATTATTATTTCTGGGTGTTCCCGCCCTGCCTTTCAAGGACGTAAGGTGCAACAATGGGCATCGGTAGGGTCCTTTTTTCTGTGTGCTTTATCAGGACGGGACATCAGCCAAGTATTGATTTTGTCTGCACCACAGCTTGCATAATGTTTCCTGACTGCTATAAATGTTGAAAGATGTAACCAGTTTATTAATTTAGGGTATACCGAAGTCCCACATGAGACTGCAGGAATTGTACTTCACGGGCTTAAAGTCTAATGATCTGGCTCCTGCTGACTTGGCTATTTAACATTTGGTGTAACCTCTCATGTAAAATAATTTGAAAAATAATTTAAAAAATAATACATGTCAGGAATTTTACAACTGACTAAAGTAATTGTACAACTATATAAAGAGTTTTTAAGTTTGTTGTAATTTTGCGCATTTTGGCTTCATATGCAGGGTTTTTTCCTGGCTCTGCATGAGTCTGGTACTTTACTTAACAGCACTCTGCATTGTCCTATTATTTTTGCCCATTTTATAAACATAACATTTTTATTTAAGATAAACTAAACCCCACTTTCAAGAACTTGCTAAAAAAATCACAGTTTTGTTGATTTTGCTTCAGTAGAAGGTCGAAACATCTTTGGAGGGCACCGAAAGATTTTACAAGCAGGAATAATCCTGATATGGCTCTCTAATAACACCAGACTTATTGTGAACCTCCTTGATTGGGGCAAATATGAGAATGTGAAATGCTAATTCTCCTTGCAAAATCAGTAAAATCCAGTACCAACTACGTCATTTAAATTGTGAAAGAGACACTGTGTCCCCAAATCCTGTTATGCAGAAGTTACCCTGAATTGGAAAATATACATGAATTGTCATGCAACCTTTCCTCCACAAAAAATGGTGTCTCAGCAAGCCAGATGAGGATGTGTAACTCTTGAGTCATTATGCGGTTTAGCACAGATGCACCTCAGGTCAAGGGGCATAATGGATCTTATATTGCTTCACCCACTAACCATAATCTCTTTTTCTTATCATCATAGTCCTTCTCTGTACTTGATCTGCTGTATTTGTGAAAATGTGGTACAGAACTATTATCTTTTTCTGAGCTAAAATTTTATTCATTTAATTTAATTTAGTGTGTTGCTTTTTAAATTTTGATTTCTTAAATATTTGGTAAATCACTTTATGATTATCACTGTGTATTTTAGTGCTGAAGCCTGTACTAGGAAGCAAGATTTGGGGCTTAGTGAAGTGATGTAAAGTGTAATACTGGGTTTTACTGGGTGTTGCAAAGGTGGTTCACTTTTCATCAGGTACCTCACCAAGGTAACTTTGATCTAACCTGCCCCAGAGGCGTTTGTATTCAAGAGATCATGGCCTATGCAATTACCGAATACTGACCAATCTGCTATATAGAAAATAGTGTTGCTATTTCTGTAAAAGCTCATGGATCTCATGGTGCTGTTAGTATTATGGTCTGAAGTTTTTGTCTTTCTCTGATGAGCTTCAATGAGAAATATTGGATTTTTAATGCCATCCATCTATTCACTTTCTACTGCTTATCCCAGATAGTCTTAGCAAAGACACCCAAATCTCCCTCTCCTCAGCCACATTTTTTAGCAGTTCCAAGGGATTCACAAGCCAACCAAGTGATATAATCTCTCCAGCATGTCTTGGGTCTGCCCCATAGCGTCCTTAGGGTAGGACATGTCTGAAACACATCACCTAGGAGGGGTTCAGGAGGTATCTGACTAGGATGTCTGAACCACATCGGCTGGCTCCTTTTGATGTGTAGAAATATCAGACCTCATTTCCAAGGAAGCTCATTTTCACTGCTTGTGTCCGTGATGTCATTATTTTAGTTCACTACCCTGAGCTTGTGGCTGTAGGTGAGGATAGGAATGTAGATCAACCAGTTAACCGACAGCATTGCTTTCATAATGCTCAACTCTCTCTTCACTGAAACAAACCAGCATATCATCCGCATCACTGCCAACACGGCGCCAATCTGTTTTTTAATCTCCCACCCCACTCCCCCTTCACTCATGAATAGGTCTCAAAGTACAGGAGGTGCTAATTCCCATCCCAGTCTCCCCAGTGCTGTAAGTCATTGCCTGGTGACCCAAAAGAGCCACGTCATCCGCAAAAAGCAGAGAGGTGATCCTCAGGCCACCAAACCAGAAACCCTCCACAGCTTGACTACACTTAGAAATTTTGTCCGTTAAAGTTCCAAATAGAACTGGTGACAAAGGGCATCCCTGATAGAGTCTGACTTTCACCAGGAACAGGTCTGACTTACTACTGGCAATGAGAACCAACCAACCAGCCTGGCTGTATAAGGACTGGCTTTTTTCCCTGTTTGCTGAAAGCAAGTTTAAAGCAACACACACACACACACTGCTGCTTTGTCTGCAGCAGCCGTGTTGCTTTCAGCCTGTATTTGGGTGTTTCACCTCTTTGGATTTTTCTGAATATTATGGTTTGAGCTTCTTTGTGAAACATGTTACTCTCCTGTCCATATCTGAGTTTGACTGTGAGCTTCCAATAGCACTGCCCTTTATGTGAATACACTCACAGGTATATTGGGAAACACTGGGCTGACTTTATTGAGTTGATTAGTGGATGTTAGAGTACGTGAAGCCAGATAAGGAAAAAATATTTGGGATATGTTGAACTTGCTTCTTAGTCAGGCCCCTGCTTCTGTTTTTTTTCTCCCATTGTTGTTTTTTTCCACTAACTGCTGTTCTCCTTTGTCCTCAAACAGGAACAGAGATATTTGGGAGGGAACGTGAGGCTTGACTCAAGGACTTTAAGATGACATAAACCAAGGACCCAACTGGAACTGTTTCCTTGTTTGTCTTTTGTTTTGTTTCTGTTTTTGATTTTCATTGTTATTTTGTTGATTCACCTGTCTTAGCTTGTGTTGCTCCTTGTCTCGTGGAGGTACTACTTGATTGAGTGAAACTTACCACACTACTGTCTAGGGGGACTGGCTTAGTCACTCCTCTTGTCTGCCTCCTTTATGTCACTTAGATCAAGATAGCAATAGAGGTATCAAAGGTCTTGAAAAGTCTGCACTAATCATTTCGTTGTGGCATTAATTACAGGCAACACTTAAAATGCAACCTACTTTACAGAAATCTTGTGCGTTAATTTAATTTAATTATTGTAGTCTCCTTGTCTAAACAAGGTGTGTTTGCGTTTTGTCTTGTTCATGCTTAATGATCATTTTTTTAATGCAACCAAGAGTTTCATTCTTGTCCATTTGTTTAATTATTTAAAGGCATATTGCCAATGTTAAAGTAGCTGCTCAGCTGCCTTATATTGCTATAACAAAAGGTGGCTTTTACGTTGTAATGTAAACTTATTTTTATACTTATGCAATTTTTGTGAAGAACACTTTTTTTTTGTTGTTTAAATGACTCGTTTTACATTTTTTAAGTTCTTTTGATTTTGAATATGTTGATGTATTTCCTGTCCACTTTCCAGCTGGCAGCAAACTGTATAAGCTGACAGCCCTACAGAGCAAACCGTGATGGGAGGTTTCTAACTGTGACACAAAGACTGGTCTTTAGCCGTTCCCATCTTCACTGGATACATAAAAATACTCTAAACTGAAGAAGTGTCAAACTGGAAGAAGTTCTTTTTTTTTCTTTTTAAATGAAGATGTATATCTGAACTGGACAGACAGGAAGATCTTTTTTTTGTGTGTGTGTGTGAGACTTTGTCCCTTAAATTGAAGCACTGACATGGAAGAATGATTTTGAAGAGATTTTCAGGATAAAGTTCTTGACAGATAATCGGATACTTTTTGATTTTTGCTGCAAATCTTGGGGAAGAGTTGGCAGATTGCCCTTTTTGAGCCTCTAACTTTAGAAAATTGTACCCTGAAATTTTTTAGACTGATAAGCTTTGAGCAAAGAAGATGCGATCCCCAGAACCTTCCTCACCTTCTCCAGCAGAAGCTCTTCTTCACAGCCAGTTTGCCAGCTGGGGATCAGGCAGCAACAGCAACAATAACAGCTGTCCCAACAGCCCTGGTGGCACTGGAGGGCTATCCCCAGTTGTCTCCCCAACTCCAGCTCTGGCATCTAACTACGCCCTGACCCTCACGCACACCCACATACACATACAGCGCCTGTCGCCCCGCCCAGGGAAGGAAGCTCGTCTCCTGCTGCCCTTAACAGAGTTGGTGGGGTGCAGCTGCCCCCGGTCGCCTGCACCACCTCTGCTGGTGCTCTACTGGTACCCACCAGGAAAACGAAGGAAAGGGGTGTCCCGGCGCAGGCAGGTGAGGGCCTATTTGGCAGAAAGCAGAGCCGAAGCTGAGAGATGGTCGGCTGCTGTGCAGTGTCTACTTAGAGGTGTGACCGTCACCGCTAACACAGGTGAGTGTGTGTGTTTCACCTGAGGTTTGTTTGTCCACTTTGGATGTCGTTTTTAAAAGAACATACTAAAGACTGTAGAAGTAGTACAAATTTTGTGTATTTTACCTTTATTGTACTTTTCTGTGTTTTAATAATAAAATTGTGTGTAAGTTCTATTATGAATGAGACTGAGCACTAGAGGTGCAACTATTGAACATTTTCAGGAAATAATTATGCCAGTTTTTATTTTATTTAATCACCATTTGGTTAAAAAAAAAAAGCTTTAGTGAACAATAATGCAACTAGTGAACAATAACCATCACAATCACCTGAGGCAAGAGTCTGTTTTCAGATGTCTTGCTTGGTCTGATTTCCATTCCCACATATATTCAGTTACATCTGCTGTTTTAATAGAAGTCAAGGCTAAAATTTGCTTGAAAATTACTGACTTTAATCAGATTAGCATCAACTATAAAACAAAGTTTACCCTAATCATTGATACTGTGTACTGAGCTGACACCTTAATTAAAAGAGTAATGCTGATAGCTTACTACAGTGTCTATGGGGCCTTTGTGTTTGATCTCCATGATTAAGTCTTGCATTTCTGATGTTTACTACAGAAAATCACACAACATTGCTTCAATCCAATTTCCTGCATGCCCCCTTTGTAAACTGTTACTAAGTATAGCTCACTGTCATAGAGAACAAAGACTTTTATGTATTAAATCACTGAGCGCACAAATGGTACCAAGAGTAGTTAAGCATTTTGGGGCATTATATAAAAGACAAATGAGGATTAACACTAATGCACCCTAACATGACTGCATCTTTTTGTTGAATTTATTTATCTAAAGCTGTGTTTGTCCTCTTATCTTTCCTGCGCATATGGTCCCTATCATTCAGTGTCTAATGCAGAGACAGAGGGTGGGGATTCACCATCCTTAGTTATCTTGCTGCTCAGTGTGAACTTCGTGTTTGTGTTTACTTTTTTTGTCACCGTTGTCTCTGTGGCACAGAGTTAACCAGCATCTACCGTCTTTTGTTTTTCCTTTCCTCCTCTTTAGGTTCTGTCCTTAATCCTTAAGTCTCGTAAATCTCCCCATCGTTTGAGTTCTTTAGTCCGGCCCCTTCATCAGCAATAATGCAGCTGTCATTTGTTTTTCATTTTCTGCTCGTGGTACATTCATAATGATATTTCTGAATTATTTAATGTCTCAATTCTGAGAATGCTTATGCTGATGGGCATTATAGGTGTGGTTAGTTGGGTTTTCTGCAGAATGGCATAAGTGTGGTTTATTGCATAATCAAGGATTATGTGACAGCACGGTCATGTGATCTCCCTGCGTGCAGCATTGGATTTCATCTATACCATACTATAGTTTAGATCGATTTTGGCATTAGAAACTTACTTTCCTGACAGGCGTACAGAACAGGAGTAGAGTACAGTTTCACTGCCTATGTATACTGCTGTTTAGTTTTTACCAACTTTAATTCATATATTCTAAAGTCTGAATGCGTCCTTTATCATATAGCCAAGCTTAATTGAATGACAGACTCACTCGCTCTTGAAGGACAATGTTATGTACATCCTGTCAGGAGAACTTCAAATGGGTGAATGCGCTCAAAGTCCAGAGTTGGGCAACACCGTAATAACAGCTTAGCTTACATCCCATTTGGCTTGTTTTGAAAATGCACTGAACCACTTTCTTTGTCCTGGACCAAAGCTATGCAGGTTTTAACCAGTTCATCCTGGTTTCTTTTTTGTTTTTTTTTTAGAATTTTCAAGAAGTCTGCTACCTCGTCCCAGGCGACTACTGTTATTGGTCAATCCCTGCAGTGGAAGAGGCCAGGCAATGCAGTGGTGTCAGACCCACATCCTGCCAATGATTAGAGAGGCCAACATCAGTTACAACCTTATACAGACAGGTAACGCCCCAAGGTCAAAAACACCCACATGAGTCAGGTTGCACGCATTTATATTACAGGTGTTAACTTAATTGCCCTGTCGCAGAACGCCAGAACCATGCCAGAGAGCTCATCAGAGAAATATCACTCCCAGAGTGGGATGGCATCATCATTGTTTCTGGGGATGGTTTGCTGCATGAGGTAAGGTGCTTTTGTCCTGTGGGCACAAACAGGGTGAAATTCTGGCACATACGTGTACATCTGTGTCTAACACCGTGATTATTTAAATCTTCTGACTTGTGTTCCTGCAGGTTATTAATGGGCTGATGGAGCGCTCAGACTGGGAACAAGCAATAAAAACACCTGTCGGCATTTTACCCTGCGGGTCTGGGAATGCACTGGCTGGCTCCGTCAACCACCATGCAGGGTGAGCACATCCTGTGCAATATCAAGTCTTCATATCTACCTTGGTGCTTTCATAGTCCATGCTTTAAAGTAATACTCACAACCTAGATTCTATTTGCTGATAACGGGTACAGTCAAGTTAATTTTTAAACTTCATGACCTATGAATGAGCCAGTTATATAACATATTTCACATGCAGTCTAGGGCCATGCATAGGACTCTTTCACGGCAAAATTCCACCGCTTTAATGTCAATGACAGAGAGTAACAGAAACAAGCACTGGGACCCTGAATGATTTATCTGTTTTCTGATAATTCACAAGAGAAAACTTCAAAAAATGCATTTTCTGTAAACTTTGTGAAAATTGATCAAAACAAGTTTTAGACATTGAAAGATTTCCTTTATAACTACATTTTGATGCCAGGCTTATCTTCTAGCCATGATTGTTGATGTCAAAATAATTTTCTATGATCTAACACTTGCTCAGATCTACATCACAGAGGGTCTCAGGATCAGTGGGTGCTCTCTTTGCTTGTGTTGAATGTTCTTTTAGCACAAGATAGAATGTCTCTTTTTTCCTTTACTGAACTTTAGAGAGAAATGTCCAGTTGCCCTGACACTTGTGTTCAATGCAATGTCCTTATCTGCTGGCTCATACACAGACATTCAGTTGATCCTGAGACCCTCTGAGGGGGTCAGATGGGATTGTTTTTCAGATTTGGTTGATTTTGTAAGAAATTACCTTACCAAAAAGCTTATGGATATACAGATTTATTCAGTTAAAATAAACTACATCCAGACACAACAGCTAGGCATTGTGTTTTTGTTGCATAGAACTAGATTTCTTTGAACAGCTGTTGTGCAAATCTATCTTTTTCTATACTGACAGGAGGATCTTACTGTCTTTTTTTTTTTTAATCTTCCTCAGATATGACATGTGCCTTCGAGAGCCCCTCCTTTTGAACTGCTGCTTTTTGCTCTGTCGAGGTGAAGTTCGACCCATGGACCTCGTCTCTGTGACAACAAGCCCCACTCCATCCAACAACAACCGTGCTGCAGCACCCAGCAGACTGTTTTCCTTTCTTTCTGTTGCCTGGGGCTTTGTGTCCGATGTGGACATTGAGAGTGAGAGGTAGGTGTTTTAAGTGTTCATTGTCTTAATCCAGTGTTGTTTTCTTCATCAAAGCCTAACTTTTAATTTCTTTGGCATTATGTGGCATCACTTTAAAAATATAGCTCTCCTTGGAACCTTGTCTTCTTACAGGTATCGTGGCCTGGGCTCAGCTCGCTTCACCCTGGGCACTTTAGTGCGCATAGCTTCTCTTCGATCCTATAAGGGCCGTCTCTCCTACCTACCACCCTCTATTGTCACCACATCACCAGATGCCACACCTCCTCCACCAAGGAGACCCCTCTCTCGCAGTATCACAGAAGGCCTGGAGGGCTTCTGCCGCACGCCTATCCATCGCACTTGCTCTGACATGGGCATCAGTGAACAGAGGAGCCTCCGCAGGGGTGAGGGAGAGAGAGAAAAGAGGAGAGGCAGAAAGAAAGGGAGAGAAGAAGGGAGAGGGCCAGGGGAGGAGGCACAGGTGTGGTGAGGGCAAGCAGTCTGGCAGAAGATAGAGAGAGGGAGGGAGAAATGGAGATGGAAGCAGAGGAGGAGAAGTCAGGGATATATTCAGAGAGGTCGGGGATTTCAGAATCAAATGAAAGGGATGAATGCATAATGGCAAGGGAAGAAAGGCTGGAGAAGATCAAGGATGAAAGGGAAGATGATGGGCCAGCAGCGCAATACTCCGAGGAGATGGAGGAAGAAGATAGAGGAAAGGATGGGGAAGGCAGTGGTGGTTCTGTAGAAGGAGAGGGAGTGTTGCAAGCGAGAGAGCTAGGAGACAACTATGGGGTTGTCATGGGGCGAGAGGCAGATGAAGATACAGAGGGTGGCATCACCCACCAAGATGGCCTTCAGGAGGCCAGACAGACATTAAGAAAGAATTCAGCCCCTTCAAGCCAGATAGCCGAAGCTCTCTACAGTCAGCCTCTCAGTCAGGAGGCTGATGCAGATTCTGGTGCTTCAAATGGTGTGGAGGACATGGATCTGAATGGAACCTACTACCAGAAAGAATCATACTCATTGGATGTTGCTCGTGAGCGATCTTTGACCATCTCCTCTCCTTTTCGTCATTCTCCCTTCTCTTACAAGCCCAAAACCCTGGACAAAAACCAAAACGCCTCCCGGCCAAGGCCCCTCTCGCTCCTTCAACACTCCCAGACAAATTCCCTCCCCCCTAAACTCAGTTCTCTCTCCCTGTCTCTTTCCCCTACACCCCCCTCATCTCCTTCATGTGCCTCCCCACACTCATCATCCTACCTCGCCCCCCGTCCCAATACCCCAAATTCCACGTCACCGTCTCCGTCTTTACGCACACCGTCCTCATCTTTTAACTTTGACATCGCCGAACCAGCAGGACCCTTCAAGAACCGTCCCTCCTTCTCGCTGCCTTTAAATCTACCAAGGGATGACTTGTTACCCCCTCTCGACCAACCCCTTCCCACTCGTGACTGGATCACCATTGAAGGAGATTTTGTCCTGGTCCTGGCCCTTTATCAGACCCACCTTGGGGCTGACCTCTATGCTGCACCCCAGGCCAGGTTTGATGATGGACTGATCCACCTGACTTTCGTGCGGGCAGGGATCTCCAGAGCAACTCTACTGAGACTGTTCTTTGCCATGGAAAGAGGAACCCACCACTCTGTAAGCTCACCATATGTGAGCCATGTTACCTGCAAAGCATTCAGGCTGCAGCCTTTGTCTACACGCGGAACACTCACTGTGGATGGCGAGCTTGTGCCCTATGGGCCTCTTCAAGCACAGGTCAGGAAGAAGATGACTAAGAAATTTTTTTTACTTTTTATTAAGTTGTGCTGTTTGTTTAGTTCATGCTTTGTGACAGTATTTTTCTTGCAGTAAAACAAAATCAGATGATTTTATATTGTTGAGTAAAACCACAATGACTGATAAATTCCCAGGTCGTCCTATCTGTTGTAATTTATGTAGTTTCTGATCTGGTTTATGGTGACCAGGGAAGAGTGTTTATGCCTTAAATGTTTGGAATTTATTTTATAATGACTATCAAGTATCAAGGCAGTTCTTCTGTATTTTAGAAACTTCTAATGAATAATCAGTGATTAATAATTCACATTGCTAACAGCAGCATGGTTTTCTTTCCTTTAGCTTTGCATTGTATATTTCCACACTCAGTGTTAATGTGCTGTGTTGTATTGGTTATGCTAACACTTGTTATTAGTAATTTTTTGTTTCCTGATCTCTCAATATTTTATAGATCCATCCTTCCATGGCCCGTCTCATTGTTGGAGACTCTGGAGAGAAGATCACCAGATTCTAATCAGGGATTGGTTGATTTGATTGACATATCAGCACTCTACTGAATTATATAATCTCTGTTGCCATCCATTGTCTGAGTGGATGAGCATAGCTGAAAGACTTCAAATAGCCTGAATTGCAGAAAATGCTTTTCTAGGGATTAATGAAAGGGATAACCCACCGAGCCACACATCATTGGAGCATGTCTGCAGGGATTAATAGTGTATTTGAAAATGGATAAAAAAAAATATGCCTCATTGCACAGCTGTTGGATTACACACAGTGTACCCTGAGAAACATGAAAACACCACAGCCTGGGATAATGCGAGGGAAGAACAATCGAATGTTTATGGGTTTTGGTGCTGATAGTGCATGCGTTGGATGTATACATCGTAGTGTGCATGCAAAGAAGCGCTACCTGTTTTGTTTTTTTTTAGCCTTATGTTGAGATGAAGAAAAATCTGATTAAATTCAAAGAATATTGTTCGTGAACATTAAGAAGCTATAAAATTGCATTGAGATTAATTTGGACTAAAAGCCCAATTAAATTATTCCCACATATCTATCTTCAAACAGCCTCACCTTACATTCACGTCCAGATGTTTGAGTATAAAAACTTTAGTCCCTGAAAGGAATGCCTTATCTGACACTGTACAGTGCAATTGTACCTTTACAACTTTTCCTTCTTATGTAAGAAACTTTAATCTTCTTGATCTCCGTCCACCTATCAGAGACCGTTGACCACATTAAAAAGTCAAAGCTGAGACCATGTGACTTGACCACTGTTATGCATCAGTGGAGAAAAAAAGCAACTAGAGGTGATCATTTTGCTCATGCAGGTAAATCCATGTAGAGCAGCAAGATCAAGCTTTTCAGGGTAATCACATTAGTAGGAGCAGTGGATGAACAGTGTCCATTACTGACCGTTTTCATAATCTACCTGTTGTTCTTAGCCAGTGGATGCACAGTGATGATGATGTCAGTGATATCAGACTGCAATATATTAAACCTATTAAATCTCTGAACAAAGGGAGCTTCTTTGTCAGTGCTTTCAGCCTACGCATTTTCAGAAAATCTTTCTGACTCACCGCCTTAGTCTTCAGTACTGTTTTTTTTTTGGCTAAATATCTCTACTATCGCCAAGTGATCTTTAACAGACGTTACGCGCCTCAGTTAAGAAGTCTCGTATTTATTTTTTCCCAAAAAAACTGCCGATCACAACACTATAACAATTCAGAGTAAAGAGTAACACTCTTCTGTCTGATGCAGTGTTTTGTTTCAGAAAATACATCCACTAGCATTAGCATTGCCTGAAATGAATTAACTGTTGCACTTTGAAGACTCATAGCATTTGAGGGTAGGACTGACTTTAACAAAGTCATTTAGAAACTCTAAAATCCTGCTGTAGAGCCAGCACTAATGCCTGCCGTTGTCAGACCAGGTGGTAAACCAGATAGAACAGTTTGCACTTTGAGAAACTGGCCAGCAGCAGAGGTGTTCTGTTGAAGTAAACAACAGACTGATGTTTAAAACTGAAAAATATTTTGAGACTACAAGTACTTCCAAATGATGATAAGTGGAATCAAACTACAGAGGTTAAAGCCGTTATAGGAATTTTTTTTAACACCTGCTGATATACTTGGATGAAGTATAAATCATTAGCATGTGCAGTTTATCAATCAGGAAGATTGTGTGCCAACTGCTTGGGTTGTCATCAACTTACTGTATGTCTCGGTCATGCCTGGACAAATCAATGCCTTTGTATAATAAGCCTGTAAATTCTGGCTGTTGATCATGAACTGTTTAAACCTGAATGCAGAAAATGGAGTAAAACTCTTTGCTTACCAGGATGTTATTTTTGCTTTTTTTTTTTTTTTTTTAATTTCTTTGAGCGCACAATGCAGCTAGTCTACCACAATTACACTGTGCTTACACAGCTACAGAATGTGAGTACAACATTTTGAGTCTAGGCTTGTAATATTACCAAATAGAGGAGTCTATATACACTTTGAATGGAGTTTTTGCCAAAATGTTTACTCTTGATGTTTAAGAGACAAGTTGTGACCATTTACCTTCCTAAACACTTTGTTGTGTATGGCCATAACTGGGACCATGGTGTTACAGACCAATTCCATGATGGGGTTTGACCCCCCTCAGTTGATAATGCCATAAAGATGTCTAAAGTGGACTGCCTGTAATTACTACTAAAACAATGAAAACATATACATACGCAATGTACATTTAATAGTTATATATGGTTTTGAATAAATGTAACTTCATAAGTTTGTCTGGAGCAAATTAATGCTTTTTTGTCTTTAGTCACACTAATATGTCACCACATTTTATATTAGTTTTAAACTATTGGATATGAAAAGCAGGGAACTCTTAACAGACTTGTTTGATCCTATATCCATCCTTTCCAGCTTTCTTCTCAATCACAGCTTACTAATAAAATGGAGCTGTAACGGTTCCCTCTTTTCCTCTAAAAACATTTGTCATATACACATTAAAAATTTATTAGGCACGCGTTGCTTGTGCTGAGTTGGACCCCCTTTTACTAAAGAATTGCTTGAATTAGTTATGGTATAGATTCAACAAGGTGCTGGAAATATTCCTCTGAGATTGTGGTCCATATTGACATGATAGCATCACAAAGGTGCTCTACTGGATTGACGTCTGGTGACTGTGATAAATGACAGTGTGGTCTTCAGCTGCCGTAGCCCATCTGCTTTAAGTCCAATATTTTTTGCATTCAGAGGTGCTCGTCTGCATACCTCTGTTATAATTAATAGTTATTTGAGTTACTTTTGCCTTCCTATCAATTCAAAGTAGTCTAGCCAATAGTTAAAGTGGCACCAACAACCATGCCCCGTTCAAAGTTGCATGAATCACCTTTCTTCCATATTCTGATGCTCAGTTTGAACTTCAGCAGGTCATCTTTACCATGTCTACCTTCCTAAATGCACTGAGTTTCTGCCATGTGACTGGCTGATTAGATATCTGTGTTAACGAGCGGTTGAACAGATGTACCTAACAAAGTGGCTGGTGAGTGTATGCAACTTGATCAAAGCTATTAACCAAATCCTGTTTGTAAATTCATAATTTAGGTTCTCTTGTTCAATTCAATTTAGTTTTATTTATATTGCACCAACTCACACGCCTACAATATTATAAAGAAAACCCCAACAGACATTCACCTATGACCAAGCACTTGGCAACAGTCAGAAGGAAAAATTCCCTTTAAACAGGAAGAAATGTCTGGCAGAACCAGGCTCAGGGAGGGGCAGCCATCTGCTGCAACTTTGGGAGTGAAGGGAGGGAGAAGAGACCAGACAGAGACAGGACAAAGTACACTATGGGAGAGAGCCAGAGTTTAATAATTACTTATGATTAAATGCAGTAGTGGTGTATAAACACGCAGAGTGATATGACATGAATGAAGAAGAATTGCTTAGTGCATCACGAAAACTGATTTAAACTGATGATGATGTAACAAATATTGTTTGTTAGTTAAAAGTATTTATCACTTTTTATCATATAGTGATTTATGTTGAATGTTCCTGTTATTCTAGATTTGCAGATGACATTGTGATCTGTAGTGAGCGCCTGGAGCAGGTGGATGAGAGCCTGGAGAGGTGTGCTGAAGCAGACAGAAGTGGAGCAAAACTCAGTAGAAGCAAGACAGAATACATGTGTATGAATGAAAAGGAGACAGATGTAACAGTGAAGCTGCAAGGATGAGAGATAATGAAGGTAGATAAGTACCTGGATTCAACTGCCCAGAGCAACAGACAGTGCACAAGAGAGGCAAAGAAAAGAGTACCGGTAGGGTGAAGTGTGTAGAGATGAGTGTCAGGGGTGATTTGTGTAAGAAGGAAAGCAACAAGAATGAAAGGGAAGGTTCTCAAGATGGTAGTGAGACCTGCTATGATCTATGTTTTGGAGGTGGCAGAATTGAAGATGTTAAGATTTTTGTTAGGAGTGACCAGAATAGACAGGGTTAGAAATAAGTACATCAGAAGGACAGCTCAGGTGGAGCAGATGGAGACAAAGTTAGAGAGGCAAGGCTGAGATGGTGGAGGGATAGTGGATATACTGGACAAAGGATGCTGAATGGGGTGCTGCCAGGCAGGATGAAAAGAGGAAGACCTCAGAGAAGATTCACTGATGTAGTGAAGGAGGACATGCAGAGGGTTGGTGTAACAGAGGAGGATGCAGGAGACAGGGTGAGATGGAGGCAGATGATTCGCTGTGGTGACCACTAAAGAGAGCAGTCGAAAGAATTAGGTTCCTGTTATTCTAGATATAGAAATAAGTAGGTAAAATTATTTATAGATCAGCTTCCAAACCAATAGGCCTCGTTGTGCTTTAGCGCCAAGTTGTCCCTTTCAAAATATCTCTAAGCTTGAGATATCTTATTTTGAAAAAAAAAGCTGACCGGAAGTATACCGTTTTAAAGTCAGACAACACTTCCGGTGTCGCCACCTTCTTTGTCTCCGGCCCAAAATTTCGACACCAGTGGTTGTCTTTTTTTCCCCGTTTAGTTTTGAGGATATATGTATATATATCCCTAATTTTTTGACATTGAATGACAGTCGACTCTGAACTATTTATGCCTAAAAGTAAAGCGCCAAAAATGGATGACCTGGACTACAGTAAGTAGCTATTCGCTCAGCCTATCTATCGCTAGCCAACTGTGGCTAACAGTCTAGCTTAGTTTTAGCACAGGTGAGACACAATTATCATCCTGTTTAACATTTAAATGAAAATAATAGACCATGAATTCTTACCGGGCTTTTTCTAGAAGTATGGGTGTGCATGTTTACAATATAAACTAGCCACGAAAATGCGTTATCGTAGCATGAGGCCATTTAAACATTGATTGTTTCGGTGTGTGCTCGGGGCTAACTTTCTCGCTAGCCATGGTGGATTTGTAGAACACTAACCAGCTTTCTGGCTAAACAAGGTCTCGAAATAATAACGTGTAATAATGTATTGTAACCACCCACTTCTATAGGTAGTTGGTGTGGTGGATGCAGTTGTGCTGGAGCACAACTGCATCCAGGCTTTGATCCAGGCTGTGGGCGTGGTAGTGATGGTGCACAGCAGCTGGTCGTTTTGCAGAGTAAACACTGCTGATCACAAGCTGCTGCTTTGACCTCCAGGTCAAAAATTTCTGCAGTAAATTCTGCTCGGATTAATGCTGTTATCTTATTGTGTTTAATTCTAGTTGGAGGCTGTAACTTCTGGCTCGGTTGATATTCTTACATTAGCAGGTGTTGCAGTTAATAATGAGTGGCTGGATAAAACGTTTGACTCAGTAATAGAACACAGTTAAGAAAATCTCGCACATTATCCCTCAAAAAGATCATGCAGTTGAGTCACTTTATTTCTAAAACTGTTTGAACATAAACTAAGCATATATGTCTCAATAAATGTAATTCTTTTGCTTCCAAGGAGCCAGACTTTCTTGGAAAGTGTTCTTGAGCAACAGTTCTCCAGACTTTCTGAAGGTCTTTCAAAACCTTTTTCTTTGGACATTGGCAGCTTTTTCACTTAGTTACAGTCCAGTGCTTGTACCTGATCATTTTCAGAGGACTCAAGGGATGAATTGATGTTGTGCCTTCATGTGACAGACAACTTAGCAAAGAACTAATTTTAGATCTTATCTTTAGCCACTTATTTACTGCAAAAACAAATCATCAATATGTATGGAATAGGTCAGGAGAAAGGTACAAGAGTGAGTGTCTACAGCCATCTGTAAAACACAGTGGAGACTCTGTCATGGTTTGGGGCTGCATTTCAGCCAGTGGTATTGGAGATCTTGTCTAAATTGATGGAATTATGAATGCAGAAAAGTACAAAAGCGTCTGATTGGCAACAGCTTCATTTTGGGCAGTGAGCCCAAACAAACTGCCAGTGCAGTAAAAGCATACCTGGATAGAAAAACACAAAATGGATCACCAACAGTTGTTGATTGGCCTCCCCAGAGTCTGGACCTAAACATTACTGAAGCAGTGTGGGATCATCTTGACATAGAACAGAACAAAAGGCAGCCAACATCCAGTGAAGAGCTTTGAATGTCCTTCAACAAGCGTGGGGAACTATTCCTGAATACTGTTTAAAGAAATGACAAGAAAGCTGTCTAAACGAGTTCAGGCTGTGTTCATTTGGTCATACCAAATATTGACTTTCAACCTTGTTAGAATTGTACAAACTCTTGTTTTTGCCTTATATGCTGTATTTCCATGTATGTTTGCAAATGTTTCATTTTCCTGGCAAAATGTAAAGAAATGAGGGATCGCTCGAGACTTTTGTGCAGTGTTGTCTGAACCTTTTATAACCAACTTTATTTTGATTTTGGAGCCTGTTTGTTGCTGTGCTGTTGAGGTGTAATTGTTTTGAGGATTATAAAACATTTAACTCTCCCCATGAAAACAGCTTCAGCAAACACTGAACATTATAACCTTTAACATTTTAATATATTGCAGGGATGTTGTGTTATTTAGTTTGCCCTTAACTAACCTGATTTGTTGGTGTATAGACAGGCTTATTCTTTAACATAACTGTGGCATCTGGAAAATATAGACCTGCATTATTAGGAAGTAACTTGATACTTATTATCCAGACAGGAAAGATTCTGGTTTGGAAAATATGGTTTAAACCTTGAAGAAAACAAATGGAATCACAGGGGTTTTCTTTCATATTATAAAATATGAGGGTTTTTGGCTTTCTGCAAAGTAAAATCACCAGGACTGTGATTGAAAAAATATGTGTGTGTTTTGGGTTTTATTTCCTCAATCGTGTACATTTGTTGTTTACTAAATGTCAGAAATAACAGGACAGGAAAATGCACAGACTTCTGTTCAGCAAAGCAACACAGACTTATTGCCGTAAGTATACTGCTCAAAAAAAAGGGAAAGGAACACTTTTTAATCATAGTATAGCATAAAGTCTGTTCTAGGATATTGATCTGGTCAGTAACAGAGGGGGTTGTTAATCAGTTTCAGCTGTTTGATGTTAATGAAATTAACAGGTGCACTAGAGGGGCAACAAGGTGGAGGTCGCTGCCATTTATTCCCTCCTCATCTTTTCTGACTGTTTTTTTTTTCTCTTTTCGCTAGTTTTGCATTTGGCTAGGGTCAGTGTTACTACTGGTAGCATGAGGCGATACGTGGACCCTACTGAGGTTGCACCGCTAGTCCAACTCCTCCAGGATGGCGCATCAATATGTGCTATTCCCAAAGGTTTTCTGTGTCTCTCAGCACAGTCTCAAGTGCATGGAGGAGATTTCAGGAGACAGTCCTCCTGGTCCAGATCTGCAAGAAGATCCCCAGGACTCCATCCTTTGTCTCATTAGGAGCATGCTCTGACAAGTCAGGCATGCATACAAGCATGTGGGGACCATGCAAGCTACCAACCTACTATTTTGAGTTGCTGCAATGAAATTTCAGCTAAATGGACTAGCCTGCTCTTCTGCCACTCACAAGAATTTTTTCATTTTGATTTTCAGGATGTCTTTGAATTTAGCCCTCTGTAGGTTGATGATTTTCTTTTCAATCAAACGATGTGGCAGCTTTTCATTCCTAACACATTACCCAGTCCAAATCAGTATAGATATCAGCATGATTTTTTTCAATTGAGATCTGATGTGTTTTCTTATGTGTTCCTTTTAATTATTTGAGCTGTGTATATGCAGGCCAATCATGCTTATGTACATAGCCACCCACCAATGGCCTATTTTGAGCAGTAAAATCCCTGGGCTGTCTAGTTTATGTCATGTTAATATTTAACACATTTTATATGCAGTGGAAAATATACTTCATCATTATTCAGAAGCCAGTCAATTCATGATTCCCTGTATAGCACTGGTGTAGCTTTAGGAGTCCGATTCTGCCCACAGTCAGTGATTTTCCAAAGCAGTTGTACAGCACAATAGGCATTCAGTTTGGTGCTGCACATTGAAGTATTTTCTTGGCTCATGGCTGGTGGACTTGTACAAGGTTTTTTTTTTTCTGTTTTTACATATAAAAAAAATTGTGCACCTCTCAAAAAGAGACAATGCATAAACTTCTAAGTTACTAAACTAAATCTGGACCAGTAGTGCTTATGTTTGTAGTAACTCCTTAAAGTCCTCCCTAAAGGTTGCTTTTGCACTGTGGAAAACCCTGTTTGTATATCACAGTACCTCATTGTGGGCAGACTGTGGATAGAAAGGAGTACTGCTGAAAACCACACACAGTGAGCACCACCAATGAAAATGTTTTCACTTTTTAGTGGTAGCTAAAATCTCGGAGGAGTCAGAGCATCACCCAGAAAAATTGTGTAATTGCATAGGTTGGTACTTAAATTAATATCCAAGACTATTTTTGTGATTTTTGATTAACCAAGCTTTTAACGAAGTGCTTTACCAGTGACAGGCTTGGAGCAGTTTCTCAGTCATAGCATAAGAAACATTTAGAGAGATTTAATTCTGATTTAATCTTCTTTATTGGTGGAGTTGGGCAAAGGGGCAGTGTTAATGCTGCTGTACATCATATTTATGCCACCACTAGAGACAGCTTTTGACTGTGATTGTTCCGACACAGTTCCCATTTGCCATATATGGAACAGCGGCTGACTAATTTTTCTTCTCTTCCCTTACAGTCCCAGTAGACCTGAGCCCAGAGGAGCGCTCTGAGCTTGAGGACATCCGTAGGAGGAAGGGCGTCCTGCTGCAGGAGATACAGAGGCTCAGAGAGGAGTTACGAGAGGCTATTTTGGAGGTAGAGGGACTGGAGACCAGCACAGAGGGCAGGTAATAAGAAACCCCATGTTGGCTCATAATGACATGACATGTTACATTATGGAGTTAATAAAATAACCGTCTGACTGTGATCACCACAGTCAACTGATTCATTCGACTTACCTTGACATGTTGATTTTATTTGCATCACTATATTAGTTGTGGTACAGCAGCTTTCACAAACATTAAATATTTTATTACTAGCGTAGTACCCAGCCTTCAGATGGTTGTCAGTTGATGCTGTTAGTAATGAAGGATAGTTATTGGGCAGAAGCATAAATATATCAATGTAAGCATAAATGATCAACTGGTGGCCCGTGTGTAGACCTGAATTGGGCCACCACAAAAATTAAAGTTTCATTACTCATGACTGGAAGCTGCCTTTTCAGAGGTTTCCTACATGAAAAGCCCTGAACAAATGCATAATGGCCCTGCATGCACAGCTGCTCAGGCACATAAGGACACACTGCAAACGCCATGCACACTCACCATGCATATAGTGTGCATCATGGATCCATGCCATTACATACACATAAGTACACGTGACATTGTAGGCATATCTACATGAGCATGTCCTACCATTGTGTGTGTGTGTGAGAGACCCAAAAAAACAACTCTTGAAATAAACAAGTTTTAGAGAAAGTTTATGATCATATTTACACAAAGTTTAACCAAATTTTTGATTATACCTGCTGTAATCTGGTTCCTCAATCTATAGAACAGCATTCCTTCTGCTGGCAGTGTTTTTTTTTCTTCATGGGTCAAACTCACCAAAACACTTACTGCCCCCTACACAACTAATACATGTCGTAAAAATGAATTCCATGCATGGTGTGGTCGCATCCATCGTGGCTAGTATTCATCAGTCACCCCAAAGAAAGCAAAGATTTATGTCAGCATACTTCGTGCTAGCGTTCATCGCAAAAGACAGGAAGTGTGTAAACAGAGTGTTTTAGCTGTATTATTAGTGGACATCTCAAAGTGAAGACAGAACTGGAAGGCAATGAATAATGCCTTATTTAGATCATATTAGGCCACCAGGTGGCAAATCCCATACTTGCCACCAGGTAGCGGTGCCCTTCCCATGCCAGACAAGTACTAACACGTGAACCGGATTGATGTTAAACTTTTCTTGCTTCAGAAAAACCCTTTATTACAATTTGCACACCATATTTTGTGAAAAGAGTCTATTGTAACCATGCATGCTTCCCTACTGAACTTAACAACTTCTTTGCGTGCGTAACACCGCGGAAAACGACTTACCTGTTTCCCTTTTATTCTATAGATTTTGCAGTAAGGCATCACTTCTGTTGTAAATGTGCTTAAATAAGACCTGTTATGCATTTCACCTTTTTTCTGTCATGCATAGTTTTTGTTAGAACTGCGGATGCTCATATTAAAAACAGTCTAAATTTCTGTGAGCACAGAAGTCCCACTCGCCTGTTGTTGAGACCTTCTGCCAATCAGAAGAAAGTTGTTTCAAATGGAGGGAGAAAGAGCTAAAACAGTTTATCTCAGATGGTGGATGAACTAAGGGGCTGCACCAAGGCCCTCTTCAACCCCTAACCCTAACTTTATGCTATTGGAATATGTGGTTTTTGGCCTATTGAAAACCAAGTCTTGGCAATCAGGGAACAAAAAACAGGCATTTTTACTGACACATCTAAAAAATATACTTTTTCCTCCAGGAAAGTTTATAAAACACAGGGTTGGGATTACTTAACATCGATATTTATCTTAACCTCACAGGTTTAAGATAAATAAGGATTGTTTTGAACTGTAAATCATGCAAGTCTACTCAAGTAGACTCCAAGAATAAAAACAGGTTAGCTGGAAATGAGCATAAAAGGTCCACTTTAGCTAATAATATTCTTTAATAGTTATTCTGCTTTTGTGGATGATTGGGTTGGTTGGTGCCCTTTAAATAATAATTTAAATCATCTCAGAAATAATTTTCTACCGAGATTTTTTAAAGTGAATGTAAACATTATGCGTTGGTGTAAAATTGCTGTTCTTTGTGTAATGAAGAACGCTGTTGGTGTCAAGTAAAACAATCTTGGAACTTGATAAGCTTCATGTGGTCTGAGGAGATATGATTATTTTTGATAAGGAGTTTTGATTAGATCACACAGTTAATTATTTCCAAAACATATATCATCTTCTCAACAGTAAAACTCTACAGAAAAGTAGGCACGTGGCAATGGGAAGGAAGAAATTCAACATGGATCCTAAAAAGGTAATATCTCAAATATTTAAACAGGTACTATATGTGTCCCTTCTTGATTCCCTGCGTTGTGACTGGCTCGTTCTTCTCTCTGCAGGGCATTGCGTTTCTGGTGGAGAATGAGCTGTTGAGACACACTCCAGAGGACATTGCTCAGTTTTTGTACAAAGGAGAAGGCCTCAACAAGACGGCTATTGGAGATTATCTTGGAGAAAGGTGCAAGATGCTGAAATTTCTTCTGTCCCTTTTCTCTTTTCTTTTAAATCAGCCATTTATAACAGTGACCTATCTGTACTGCAGGGATGACTTCAACATCAAAGTCCTACAGGCTTTTGTTGACCTCCATGAGTTCACTGATCTCAACCTCGTCCAGGCCCTCAGGTAACCCGTGTCTACTTTGGAGTGTTCTTGTCTGTATCGAGGAAAAAAATAGCGCAATTTGTATCAGGTGTACTCTGATGGAACAGTCTTGCTCAACAATGGAAAATCCCACTCTCACCTGAGGATGCACATGGAAAAGATTATGCAACAGAGCGGTAGCGACTGTTTAGCTGTTTTTGTTCTCTGATTTGACCTAAACCTTGACCTGTTTTCTACAGGCAGTTCCTGTGGAGTTTCCGTTTGCCTGGTGAAGCTCAGAAGATCGACAGAATGATGGAAGCCTTTGCTCAGAGATACTGCCACTGTAACCCTGGTGTCTTCCAGAGCACTGGTAAAAATAATCAGATGCACACAAGCCAGTCACACTGCATTTCAGGTCGAGAAGGTGATACTAAAAAAATGTCTTAAATCAATTGCTGTCCTACAGTGTGACTTGTTTTTGAGTTCTTTGAATTCCTGCCAGCACAATCTAAAGTGAAAGTAAAGTGAGGAGTGGCCTTCCAGAAGATGTGCACTCATGCAAACAGTTTTCCTCTTACCAGAAATGACCTGATATGCCAAACCACAGTCATCACCACTCATTCAAACTATTTCACACAACAGTAACTGTGAAGGCTTAGCAAAATATTAAAACCCAAACCTAAGAAAGCAATATTTATTTTAGAAGTCACAAAGTGCTTTACAGAAAATAATCTAAGATGATTCAAAATGCTGAAAGAATGTAAATTGAAAAGAGTCAAAATTGCATAATATTTGAAACATGTTTAAAAAAAAGCCAAAGCATACCCTGCACAAAAGCAGAACTGGCACAAAGAATTCTACTGATGTAAACAGATATGTCTTTAGCTGACCTTAAAAAGAGAATCACAAACCTCAGGAAGAGTATTGCACAGATCGACTGCCGTGGCCTCAAAGCGTTAATCACAGTACATCCTTAGGTGAACGTCTAAAACAAACTATAATTTAAAGCCCTTTGAGCTGAGTGAGTGAGATGAACATCAGCCGTATACAAAGGCACCTGAACATGCAATGCTCTGTAGGTAAATCAATTTTTGTACTAAGTACGTCTCCGCATTCATCTCTCCTGTTCACAGACACATGTTACGTGCTGTCTTTTGCCATAATCATGCTGAACACGAGCCTCCACAATCCCAACGTGAGGGACAAACCTGGCGTAGACCGTTTCATCTCAATGAACCGAGGGATCAATGAGGGGGGAGACCTACCCAGAGGAGCTGCTCAGAGTATGATCAACTCAACACTGCTTTTCTTTACAGATGCAGACAGATTTTTATTTTATGTGCTTATGTTTCTGTTATTTGTTTCTCCAGAATCTCTATGAAAGCATTAAGAATGAGCCCTTCAAGATCCCAGAGGATGACGGCAATGACCTGACACACACCTTCTTCAACCCTGACAGAGAGGGCTGGCTTCTTAAGCTTGGTGAGGGGGTTTTTTGGTGGTGGTGGGGGGGTTCCTCATGTTAAAAAGCAAGATTATTATAGTTAACTAAAACTAGATGTGAAAAAAGTGGTTACTAAAATTAAAATGAAATGTAAAAGTTTTGGGGAAAAATAATTAAAACAATTTCATAAACGGGATTGTGAGTCAACTGCTTTCAAAACATTTGTTTCCAATGTAATATCTGTACCTGTCCTAAATTGCCATTCAATACTTTAAAAAGACTGAAACTAAACTAAAACTAAACATTTTCGAACAACAAAACTAAACTGAAATGAGCGAACCCTCTCTGGAAACTAACAGAAATGAAACAGAATTAAAAACAAAAACTTTAAATAAATTAAAAATGAAAATTAATTACAAAATACAAAACTATAATAACTCTGGTCAGGAGTGTAGATTGCCACTGAGTTAAGAAAATGATTTATTCTGTATGCTACTGTACTCTCTTCTAAGGCTTTGTGCTGTAATAAACCTATCTCTTTGCCTCCATTCGAATGATCAGTTCAGTGTTGTGGCATTAAAAAAATTGCCATAGCATGATGGTGAAAAAGAAGACTCACTTTCTTGCGTTACGGCAGTCTTAAAATCTGATTGTTTTCTTTTGCATGGCGGGGCCTGTGATCTGTGTCACTAATATGATCTCCTTCTCTTCCTCCTCTGTGTCTCTGTTTTGTCCTCTGTCTCCCTCCAAATCCTCCCATTAATTTTTTCTTTGCTTCTTCACTGCGATTTCTACCCTCTCCTGCCGCTGCTTGTTTTCTCAGGAGGTATGTACTGACAGAGTTATTCAGAAAGTTGTAGACATAAATTAGCCACGTAGATTTCTGTAGAGATTGTATACACTGAGCTATTTTTGCTCTTCTGCCACTCACTGTCATTAATGTTTTTGTGTTTCAGGGGGAAGGGTGAAAACCTGGAAACGTCGATGGTTCATTCTCACAGATAACTGCCTTTATTACTTTGAATATACCACAGTAAGTCTTTGTGTCCTTCTTTTCCATTTATAGTTTATTTGGTCAGCACCACTCAGACTATAATCATGCTGGAGGTATAAAAGATGGACGTAGCCTTCAGCTGGATGTTTTTGCCTTTTCAATCTTAGTATTTTGGATCTAACTTTTAAACCACACACTCACTGACTGACGAGCAATTACCTAGCATCCTCTAATCTTTGAGTATTTTCACACCTGTGATGATTGATCCATTGAAGTTTATTTGTGCAGATTTGAGCATGGTAATTGTAGTCGGGTGCGAACTAAAACAACTGCATTGAGACCCTTTAGAGGAGGTGGTCTCAATCCAGTTCCAAACAAACTCCTTAGCAGTTTGTTTGTGGTAAGAATGTGAGCCACCCTCAGTCTGACCCAACTATCAGAGGTATACTGCAAGTTTGAGCTAAGTTTCTTCCTGTAGCCAGGTATGCTTTGTGTTCTGGGTTGTGACAGAGCACCATAGAGATGCAGAGCACATTAATTGTAGCAGCTAGCTGTAAAATTAATGAAAATTTTCCATGTTATCCAGAGTGGTGGGTATAATTAGTAGCATTGTCTCAGATATCTGAGTTATCAGACTATGGGCAACCAGATCAGAGTGAATGCGACACACTTTTTTTTTTTTTATATTGTTGATGCCCAAAACTGAAAGAGGAATTTTGTGATAAGTTGAGGTAATTTTTGAAAACTGCAAAAATAAAAATTTAGTTGTGAGTAGAGGAAAGTAATTTTCTTTTGTTTGAATGTTGCTGAGCCACAAAGTTAAAAAGTAAAGCAGAACTCAATGTTTAATTGTGAACGTAAGAAAAAATTTTTTTTTGTTTTGTTTTGGTTTTTTTTGTCCCATAGCAAATCATCATAAAACACAAAGTAAAAGTGCGAATTTTCACTAACTTACGTTTTCATTTATAGGATAAAGAGCCACGAGGCATCATTCCCTTGGAAAACCTTAGCATTCGAGAGGTAGAAGACCCAAGGAAACCTGTAAGTGAGCATTTTTTGCAGAACAGTGTTATGAAAAGCTATTGTTTTTCTTGAAATTCTCAAAATATTAAAATCAACTTTCTTCTGACAGAACTGCTTCGAGCTGTACATCCCCAACAACCGTGGTCAGTTGATTAAGGCATGTAAGACGGAGGCTGATGGGAGAGTAGTGGAAGGAAACCACATGGTGTACCGCATCTCCGCTCCCACACCTGAGGAGAAGGACGAGTGGATCCACAGCATCAAGTATGTCAATTAAAAATGTCAATGAAAATAGGGTTAGGGGTAGAACAGCAGGAAATTTATGACCATGCACAATGTACCCTCTATGTAAATTATACAGTTCAAAGATCATATGTGTCTTTTCTCAATATACCCCACTCCATACTGTTTGTTTTTCATCTCTTCAGATCTGCCGTTAGTGTGGATCCCTTCTACGAAATGCTTGCTGCCAGGAAGAAACGTATATCACTTAAGAAGAAAGAGGAGCAGCCGTAGATCATGTCCTTCATTCTCTCCCTGTCTTCCTCCTCCATCCCTGCTCCCCACAACCTGTTGATAAGTTTTGATAACCCTCCTTCCTTATCCCTAAAAGCGGTCTCTTCCTTTTACGAGGACTCTTCCTTTCTATCCTGTCTGCCAGACTTTTGAAAAGCCACATTCAGGGTGAGAAGCTCACCCTCTGTGGCTGCCTCTTATCTTGGTTCTTACACTACTGCTGTTACACACTACACACAAGCGTGTGTTTAGACCATATTCACACCAGTGCTGATCATCTCCAAAACACTTTTTTTGGCCTTTAATCCACACTAACCATATTTGGTAATGAAGGACTTGAACATGCTATGATTAGCTAAGTTTGCACCTCACGAGAACCTCTTTCGAGAAATTGAAAAGTTTCGTCATGCTGCTGGTTGCCTGAATTTCCTCTGCAATTTAAACACCTTCAAAGATTTGGCAAATTAGTCTGCTGATGTAGCAACAGATGTTTTTACATGTGGAACTTGATACTATTCACACAAAATCTGGCAGTGTGGCACTGCTGTGTATTTGTGCTTTAAAATAGAAATTCTGTAAATAACAAATAATGACTTGCTGCTCTGTGACTGGCTAAAAGGCTACAAGAAGGCTACTTGGCCAATCAAAAGTGCTGACTGCTGAATTGATCCTGAACTTTCAGAGAGTAATACCCCTTGAACCAAGACCTTTTTGGGGACTAAAATAATTCCCTCAGGACTTGATTTAAGCCTTGATTATACTTTCTGTGTCTGCTAGTTTTTGCTTCACTCTGAGTGACATAAATTTCGTTATCATATGAAGAGTGTGACGTCTGTATGGACGTCCACGTACCTGCCAATATTTTGTAGAGTATAATCATGGCTTTATGTCCCTGCTGCGTAAATGTAGTCCCTCCAAAGGTTCCTAGTTCCCAGAGCAAGTTCCTCTGGTGGAAAAGTGGCTTCTGCCTTGATCTCTGCTGACCATGTCCTAGTCCATTTTTTGAGGATGTTGACTTGCATTTGCATTTCTTTCTTTGTTTTTCACCACACAAAGCCCCTAAAAATAGCAGAGTTGTTCAGTAGAAATGTTTTTGGCTGGCATAAGCCCCTGATGCATGCCTGATAGAAAATAACTCTCATCTTATGTGCTATTTTGGCATGTGTAGTGGAATTTTGGAAGAAGAAGCAGGTGTGGATCCCAAATGTATGAACCAAACATCCAATATTAGAGATTTATCTGCACTAGTGTGAATGTGGTCTCTTTCAGGTTAGAAGTCCTCTGTCACATTTATTGATGCCGCATAAATGAGAAATTGCCTTTCTTGATTGTGCATACCCTAGACAAAATGTGAATTCACTATACAAACACTAATAAGACTAATGTTCAGTTAGTTTTCATCAGAGAGGAGTGAGGATGCAAAGGAGTGATTTCAGATGACTAACCTTTTCTCATTGTTTGCTATAATAATCATAACGGTTTTACATTACTACTGTCCACATTTGAGAACTGTAGGCGCGTCATTACTGTACATTACCACAAGATTTATATCGCCAAATTACTGTTGATCATCAAGTATGGTCAAGTGGAGACGAACATAAGCAGACAGCTGCATGTTTGAGCTCACTTAGACAATATATATGTTCTTTAGCATGTTTCTCTAACATGTTTGAGCAATAGCTGGGTAGAAAATCGTAGTTCCAGTCTGGGGGCTTGTTAACAAATCCTTCGTACCACTAATACTGAGCAGTTAACATCATGTCCTCTCAGATGTAACATTATCGCATGCCACACATCATTTTCAGCACTACAAGACTAACATGTCTCTCACCAGTCTGACATTTAACTGTTAGAGCCGGGTCTGTCCGCTATAGTGAGTTTTAAGGAATCACAAAGGCAGCTCATTACAATGTACACTTTTTGTAAATAGATGTTAGCATATTTGTTTACAATACACATAGAAATGATTTAATTTATTCTTTTGTTGTTTTTTTTTTGTACGAGCTACTGTTTTACCGCATGTTGATAAACGGAGGCGTCGGTCGTAGGCTTGATGCATCACTGATCACGCTAGTACACTGATTTGAGAAGTTTTAGTGTTCCCTGTGACTTGGAGAAGATTTAAAATGGAAGATTGTTAATGCAAAAGTTTATGACCCCCCATTCAATTGTGCGTTCTTTTGGGAGTACGAGTTTAGATTATTTTATTTTTTAAAGTCTGATTTAACTCTGACCACATGCTACTTTTTTTTTTTTTTTAATGAGTAACTCCGACCCAGTAAAGCACAAGCAGAGATTCAGTCTCAAGCTCTGGTCGTTACGCGATTAAGTCCAGATGAAGTGTGAGGGAGCTGTTTACAAACCGAAGCTACAATTTTCTGTCAGATTATAGTGATTAAAAATGAAGAGACAAGATGAGAAACACTTCTAAATATCGTAGAAAAACATTTAGATGTAATGAATCAGTAACACTTTTAGATTTGTTTCCTGTGGTCGAGCTTAATTAGTAGTTTAATGAATTTGTGGTTTAGATGGTGGAGAATATAATTGTTTACTGCACTTTATCAATGTTAGCATTTTGGAGAACAATACAATAAATAATAAAGGAGCCTCCACACAGGAAGTGATTCAGAGATTATAGAAAGTGGGTGACATTCAGCAAGGGCAAAAAAAAAAGAAATTGCACTGGTGAAGCAGGCGTAGCCTGAGAAAAATCTTTCTCAGCTTCCAGCCGTGCAATTGAAGCAGCTACCAGTAAGAGCGCAGTATACCGATGATTGGCGTATGACCTGGTAGTATGATAGAGGGTTACTCAGGATTAGGGCCACGCCTGCAGTGATGCAGATGCTGTACCTGTCCATTATAGTGAAGAGAGGGTGGAGCGTAAAAGCGAAGCTGTTGATTACCAATCGATTCCCATCCCTACCCTCACCTGTGGTCACAAGGGTAGTTACCAAAAGACTGAGATCAGGAATACAATTGGCAGAAATGAATTTCTCTTAAGTGGCTGGGCTGTTCCTTAGAGACAGGGTAAGAAGTTCAGGCTTTCAGAAGGGACTTGGAGTAGAGCTACTACTCTTCCACATTGAAAGGAGATAGCTGATGTGATTTGAACATCTGATGAGCATATCTGCAGTGTGAGGTGTTCTGGGCATGTCCAACTGGGAGGATTATGTCTTTCGCTGGCCTTGGAACACATTGGTGTTCCCTGGGTGAGCTGGATTAGGAGGTCTGGGCTTCTCTGCTTAGGCTGCTGCCCTGTGACCTGGCTCTGGGTGGATTGGTGGGTTACTCAGGCAACCAGAGCCCCGAATGTCCACTTAACTAACCAACCATCAGCTTCAAGCTGCATCCACACTGGAAGCAATTTGTAGTAATGCGGCAACTAGAGAAGGTCGGATGACATTCAGCAACTACAGGCAAATAAAAAACAAAAATGCTGACGCAGTCAAAGGGTTAATCCCAAGACAAACTTCTGTCAACTTTGAGCTGAGCGATGAGCACAGGATATGCGTGATTGACGCACGGTTTTGTAGTAAATGCATATCAATAGAGCGTTACCTGAGCACCCAGAGCCCAGAATGACCTGAAATGATCGATAACGAGTGAATCGCCCTCTGTGACTCCAGTTGCCTAGGTAACAATCAGTGTTTCCCAGCCTTTTTAAACCACAGCACATATTTCACATTAGAAAAATTACAAGGCGCACCACCAGACAAAAATGTCACCAAAAGGTATATTTATCGAAATATGATGAAAATCTAGTCTCAGTTTACTCAATAGAAATCTGTGCCTGTTTAGTTGAACATAAAGCTGATATTCTCGCAGGAATTGAAGAAAAAAAACACGAAGATCTTTCTCAACAGCTCTCTCTCATTTCGGCTGGATAATCTTCCACGGCACAACTGATGTTTTCTCACGGCACAGTTATGTGCTGCGGCATAGTGGTTGGGAAACACTGACCTAATATATTTACTTCAGGGCATATGTCAATCACCAGTAATCCTGCACTATCATTGGTAATTGCTTAAATACCTCACCTCAAAGTTGAGCTGTTTATCTCAGGACCTGCCCATTTTGCATCACCAGCATTTTGCAGTTGCCAAATGTCGCCAACTTTTTGTGGTCTGTGGTCACCACGGTGCTGCAAATCACTTCCAGTGGGGATACAGCTTCAGCTTTAAAGTCATGAGCAACAAGCAAGTCACTCCTGTGTAAACGCGCACAGAGAGAGCCCACTTTGCTACACCAGCATTTTTTTCTTTCTTTTTCCTCCTCGCATGTGGTAACTTGAAGTCACTCGCTTTCTATTGTCTCTGGTTGCCACGTTGTTGCGAATTGCTTTCTGTGTGGACGCAGCTTGATATGCTGAAACATGAACTGTGTACATAGATCACTTTGTCAGTTCCAGCTGTAGCAGCAGCAGATAATGATCATGTTGCATTAAGCTGAATGGGGTCTTCCCTTTTATGATTCACACTCCAAGGCCTCACTTTATCTTTCATGTTTGTGCTTCTTGTACATCACAGAGACTGTAGGCCTTCACTTTCTGGGTATTCTTGAAATGCAAAGTTGCCAAAAAATAATAATATTTTCATTCAAACACAAGAATGAACACTGAAATGAACTGAATGAAGCTGGACCACTGTTTCTAATTCCTTTCACCCCAGATGCCACCTCTTTTCAGAAAATGTGTTTATTTTGTATTTATTTATTTTTGTTTATTGTGAGGTGAAGACGGATAGATCATCTGTAAATGTAGCAAAAGGAAAACCACGATACATTGGTGCCAGTAAACTACTGTGTAACAATAAAAGGTAAACAGAGATGAGTGGTTGTTCTGTTATTTATTTTTCTGGGTGGTTGGCTGAGATTTTAGCTCTGATATGAAGTGACAGCTGCATTTCAGGACTGCATCACTCTTTTAGTGTTAGAAGTTATAATAATTTGTTGATACAGTCTGATAGAAAATTAAATAAGTTGACTTTATAAAAAAAGTGTTAAAAGGTATGAGTCATCTGAGTGTTGTGGATATTTGTGCTAAATTTCACGGTGATCGATCCATTTTTACCCCTTAGCCTAAAAAGACTGATGGCGTGGTGTTGTCACCCTGCCAGGCAGGTGGGCAACTTTCAATATTACGAACCTGATAACTTGATAAAGATGTCACCTAGAATTTTCAAATGGATACAAAATTGATCCATCTACTAAAAATCTCAGACTAGTTTGAATCTCCGTGACCTTGACCTGAAGCCGCAACAAAGCCCCCCCGGGAGCCAGAAGCAGACAAAGACCCAAAAACCTGGGCCGTCTGCAGCCCCCCAGGAGCACTGAAGACCTGAGGGCACACATCCTGATGGCAACTGCATACGCACCCCAGAAGAGGAAGGAGGGGGGGCCCTAGATGTAGCCCTTATGGCTGTAGGCTGTAACTCTGTATATGTGACAGAAGGATTAAGAATGACTCGTAGTGGCTGTGTACTATGACAGGACAGAGTAGACATCAAGGTGGTCGGGGGGGGGGACCTGTACTAAATATGCACGAGTAGCACACTGGGATGGGAGGTAATTTTGTAGGGCTCTGGCAGGGCTCCTTCATTTCCTCCTTAGCAAAAAAAGCTGATGCTCTTCTCCTGCCCTGCCCAGCTTTTCTTGTGTTACAGCATTTATATCCTCCATGCTCCTCTGATGGGAGACACACCAAGCCTTCTTGTGAAGGAACGTATGGATGTGCCATCCTGCAGGAGCTGGACTACACATGCAACCTGAATGCTGTGGGTACCGTCTCATGGTACCAGCAAAAAGCTACACTAGATAAAAATCAGGAGAGGTAAAGAGAGAACAATAGTATGTGGCCACCACCTACAAAACCATTCCCTTTGTAGGGATTGTCTTGTTGCCTCTCCAGTGAACCTGTTGTCACCTTCATTTGTACCAAAGCAGCTTCTCAGTGGTTTATGCTCACTGATTGATATCCCTGATGTTAACTGTGGTACACTGTGACGATCAAGTGTTGATGTCTGAGCAGTGTATTCATACTACAGAAACTACGAGATACATGCAGAAGAAAAAATGTGACCATTGTATTTTATTTGCAAATGCAAATAACTTCAGAACCATTAATGTTTCTTCTTCAGCTGACAGAGTGAAACTGTTTCATATTTGTGGTCTTTGGTGTCTCATGTTAAAGATGTCAAATAGGGGATTCATCAAGGTGTTTCAGGACCGACTGGCTGCTAGAATGGTGATAATATGAACTCCTCACTTCTGTGTAGTTTGGGTTAAACTCCTTAAATGAAAAATGAGACACTTAACTCTCACGCATTTATTTAAACACTTTTCAATTACAAACTTTAACACAATGGGAAAATTCTAAGCTCGCTAAAAAAAAGAAGTTCTGTACAGTAATAAATATACAATCAAGGCCAGATTCACAAATTCACAGTGCATTGGACATCAAAAGTTACAAACTAATTCAGTGATAAATGTGATTTGTGTGCATTAATAACATATAAAAGTTGGGAAAAAACAGTATAATCAACACTTTCCAAAGAAGCCCTTTTACAAAACTGAGGCAAGAGTCTGTGTAATAACTGTAAAACACTTTCTGTCTCACAGGATCTTCAGCATTTCTCTCAAAATCCAACATCAATCTATCTATGATAGACATTCATAAAACTGGAACCGATGAACACACAGTTTAAATTGAATTCTACATTTCTTTGGTGAATTAGCTGTATGTTTCATGGAAACCTTTAAAAGGAGAATCCAGATCAGGAAAAACAACAACAACAAAAAATCACTTCTATGAACTAACAACTTACAATTTGTCACATCACCACAACAGAACCCGTGTAAGGCCTGCAAACATTAGCAAAGACCTGACTCTATTTAGCCTTATTAACAATATGACAATATGTCACATACAGCACTTGTCTGTTTAAATAAAACACTAACTTATAGGTACAACAAATAATGGCCTAAGACCATAGAGTCTCTACAGTCTCATCTGTAAATAAAGATTCATCAAAATGTTTCTTTCATTATTTATACAGAAGTCACTGATTTAGTTTAAAGGGAAGGCATTGGCTCTGAGTGATTATTTTAATCCTCCTTCAGTCCCCCGTGGTTTCTCTTGATAAATGTCCTCCGCATGTTCCAACAATCATCAGGGTAACAACCTTCAGTGGCAGGGGTCAAAGGGGTACCTGGCGACACCGCCGTGAAGCTCCACCTCCGTGTCGGACCAAGCGATTACATCACCTCTGAGATGGCTGCCGCAGGAGGCCAGACTGTAGATGTCACTGGCGCTCAGGACATGTGACCACATGTGCAGGTCTGACATCTCGCCCACGAATGACTGAGTGGCATCAAAACGACCTCCGAGGGTGTCCTGAAGAGGAGATGCACAACAGCAGTCAATAACTGATTTTTGGTTTTGTTTTTTTCAGCACCAGCAAATAGAAAAATGCTGCAAAAGCACACAAAACACAACGAAATCTGAATAAAACACAACGAAAATATAAAAAACAATGCAAAAGACAACAGAAGTGTTTTTGGGGAGACAGAAAAACAGAAACACTTCCATTGTGTTATGTGAGATTTGATCTTTTTTTGGGTTTTTTTACTTTTATTGTGGCTCATTCTACATCTGTTGTGTTTTGTGTGCTTTTGCAGCATTTTTCTATTTGCCGGTGTTTTCTTAAGTTGTAGGGTTTGACAGAACAGCTGGCTTTGTCTTTACCTGCTCCTGTCCCAGAATGAAGACCCCTCCAGCTTTAATGGGGTGCCAGGCTGAGAGATTCACCCCCGACCCCCTCTTCACCCCGTCCTGGTAGGCCTCCCACTGTCCATCTCGTGTGGACCAAGTCACACACACATGGTGCCACTTCCCATCACTCAGAGACAGGGGCAGAGTCGCTGCCTGTGGATGAGATGTGGAAAACTAATGTAAACATATTCTGGGGAAATATGTTTTGAATTCAGAGACTAAACTAAAGTAAAGGCTATGGTGTTGCAGCTTTGATGGACAGATTTGCAAAACTGGGCAGCTGTAGCAGGTATCTGTCTTCCAGGTTTCACCTTTGCTAAATGGACTCCCTGAACTGATCAACACTATGGCTTCTGTGTGGTACAAAATGTTTGTGCTCTAGTTTTGTTCAGTAAAACCATAGTATTTTATTAGGTTCATACTCATTGGCATTAATTAGCAGGTGTTTGTGTTTGTGCTTTGCAGCCATACAGTTAACCAAATTTAGCTGACAGCTTGGCACTCCACCCTCTTGTCCACATGTGGCAACCACAGGGTCCAACCCGGCAGCCAAAAACGCTTCAAAATGTGGAGTCATGGTGATTATGTCCATCTATTTTTTTACAAACTATGTTAAAGGTGTAGAAACAGGAGTCAGTGGAGTTCCCTTTTTCGTACATGGGATTTATTCTTTTGTGTTAAATCTACACCACTGGTACGTCATAACATTTCTGAAACCCTACACTGTAATCTGACTTGTGCCGGCCTGTAAATGTACCACCACAGGTATAAATGGTGGCAATGGTGTCTGTGGGGTGGCTTTGGCTGAGGAGGTAAAGTGGGTCCTCTACTAATTGTAAGGTCAGTGGTTTGATCCCCAGGACCCCTAGTCTACACGTCAAAGTATCTTTGGGCAAGATACGAAACCCTGAGTTTGCCCCCCAATGCATTCCAGTGAGAGTGTGAATGTTAGGGAAAGCACGTAGGCATAGAAAAAAGGGCTTGTATAAATGTGTGTGAATGGTTGAATGAGGGTTGTAGTAATAAAGCACTTTTGACTGCTCAAATTGAGTAGAAAAGCACTTTGTAACTACCGGTCCATTCACTGCACAAGTATAACTCAAACATTAGGAGTTAATGACATTAAATTTTTATGAGCAAATTAACTTTGATCACCAAAGCTAATCTGATTTACGGGCTGATTTGTTCAGGTTTGATTGACGATGACCAAACAACCCAACAATGATGTCAGATTTTGCTGATTTTGAGTCAAAAGTAGTCAAACTGACAATATTTCAGTTATTAGAGCTTTAAATTCAATTCAAGTTTTTGTTTTCATTAATTATAATGTAATTAATTTCTCAGTGTTTTAGCTTAACTACTCTGATTTTGACAGTGATCTTAAATAGCCTAGTGACTGTCTTCTTTATTGTAAATTGTTCAATATAACACAAAAAGTAAAAAAACTGAGCATGACCCAGACTGAGAGGACAGTTCATATTTCTTCACGCTCACCTTGTCATCGATCAGCAGTTCTATGGGATTGTTCCCCCACTCAATGAGCACCAGTTCGTTGGCCTGTCCGGGTGCAGAGTAAGAAAAAGGTGTCCCCAGTCCAGGTCCCACTCCCACCTTTATCCAAAGACACAAAGTCAGAGCGAAGATCTCCTGCAGCAGTGTCCTCTTCACCCGCCCGTACATATAGTTGGTCCTCATGGGGAAGCTGATCTGGAAAGCATCAGGACTTTTTGATACCTTCCTGCTGGAACCTGCTTAAGGAAACATAACATCTTTCATCCACTGGCCAAATGATCAGACCCAAAGGTGTATTAAACAGCTGTTTTGATGTGGGGACTGGGTTTCTTTTACACAGTCACAAATACTGACACTGCTTCTGAAGGACGTACCTGAGAGGTGCAGCTGATTGAGCATCGTTTCCAGCTTATGTGAGTGGAAACCGGTCCGTGGCCCTGTTGCTCTGTATCCCGTGTGCGGAAGGTAACTGTGATTGTCAGCTTCATTGTCATGGTCATCACCATCATCATCATCATCATCGTCATGGCGGTCATCATCATCGTCACTGTCTGCATCATGATGGTCATTGTTGTGGCTGTCATCATGGTGGTCTGTGTGGCCGCTGCTGTCACCATGACCGTATCGATGTCCATCATGATGGTCGTCTTTGTGGTCACTCGGGTGTCCATCATCGTGGTGGTCATCGGCGTGACGCTCTCCGTCATCTCCGTGGCTGCTGTCGTCATCGTGGTGGTCCGGGCTGCTGTGGGCGTCAGTGTGATGGTGCAGCTGTTGCTCCAGTGTGTTGATCTTCCTCTGCAGCAGCTCCTTCAGAGAGCTGGAGTACGTGGTAGATGTGTTCCTCTTCTGCCGATAGAGTTGGAAACATGCAGGTGAAGTTGCATTATTGAAGTAAAAGGTACAATATCTTTTTTTTTTTTATCAGAATGAAGGGAACAACTAGTCTGTCATAAGCTTTAGAAAAGACCAGTGTGTATTTATTTATTTCTTCTGCTGATATTTGTGTAATGTCAAACAAAGCAGCCAGTGGTGCACTCATTGTGCCACTCTGTCTGTTTCTCATCCACTAAGATAATCCAGGCTTTGGTCGTGGTGCGTGCTGTGATTATGAGTTTGTCAAGGGAGATCACGATAATTACTGCCGATCTTAGACCCCCCCCCCATCCCTGCGCACGCACGCACACACACACACACACACACACACACACACACACAGCTCCTGACATCTGTCTTTGATCACGACTGAGGGAAAACACAGCACATAAGGACAGGTAAATGCACCAAACCAGACTTCAAAACACTCAAATATCCACAAGATGTGCTCTGTCAATCCACTGTAACTTTGTCTGCATCTCTGACGTCCACCCCTGAGCTTGTTGCCAGTCCTTGGAGCCCACTGAAGGACATTAGAGTGACTTGCATTGGAGTGAGTGGCTTTATGCGATTAAGTTGCTCCTTTATCTAAAGTACTTAGTGGGCATACCACTTTAAGGCTTTCAGTGACGCAACAAACGTTTTAACATGTCAAAACAAAGGAAAATCACGTGGGAATGTCACAAGCCACCCTCTACCTCAGTAGATGAGTTATATTTACTTAAACAACTTAAATACACCCTTTCTTTCTTTCAGCAGTTTTGTATACATTATAGAAAGTTTCAAAAGTTCTCCTTCCCTCTTGCTGCTCACCTGCAGGTTGTCCAGCCTCTCCTTCAGTGCCTGCAGCATCCTTTCCATCTGCTCTGGAGATGATGTGACGTCCCCTGGTGTCTCATGTTTATCCTTCCCGTGGTTGTTGCCGCTATGCCCTCCATCAGATCGTTGCCCTCCCACCGAGGGGTAGTGTGGCGAGTCCGGTATGAGGTTGCTGTTGCCATGGTGACCATGCTGGTTGCTATAGTGCCCATTGTCAGCGTATGAGTGATGGCTGGCCACTCCCATGCGATGCAAGTGTGAGGCATCGTGAGGTGACGCACCCCGTCCGAAGCCTTCGCACAGAGTGAGCTTGGCTGTGAGCTCCCTAATAGTCTCCCTTTGGTCCAGGATGATCTCTTTCTGCTGGACCAGACTCTCCCTAAGGTGGAGGATGGTAGCTTTGGCCTCTTCGCTTGCCCCCCACCAGCCAACTGGAGGTGCACTTTGATGGCCCTGTCCACTGGGCCCCGCTGCACCCACATTTGGACCTGTTGTTTGGAAGCAGGAAGGGTCTGCATCCAAGGGAATAGGGGTGCACACAAAGCGTGGGTGGGCTCCAAAGTCATAGTCAGACCCAGAGCTGGCAGATGCTGGCCAGAGAAGGAGTGAAAGTAAAGAAAAGACAAAGGGAGCAAAGAACAGCTGTACAGACAGAGAGTTCCTCATGATCTCCATTCAGAGGTCAGACTAAGATGCTTGGCTTTGCTTCAAAATGTGTGATGCCACTTCAAGTAAAGGTTGTGCTGCTTTCTTTGCTGATGTGAAGGAGGCATCAGGGAGCAAAATAACAGATTTCCATTCCCAAAATATCCACTCATCTGCGAGGAACTCAATCATATGGGTCTTGAATTTGTTTTTATTGTGGATTGTGTTCTTTCTCTTCTTACTGAAGAATAGATGAAAGCTGCAAAACAAAACACGGGATATTAGAGCGCTTTTTATAGCATCCACTGATAAACATATTGTACCATGAAACCAAAAGATCTAGCACAAGTTTTAATTATTAGCTCTTAGGTTTTAAGACACTGTCAGATTTATCTAATATTTTATCCTCACACTTTATACTTGGGTCTTCAGAGAAGCAGACACATGAACCTTTTTGCTCTTCTTGTGTCAACTTCCTTTATCAAACAAAGGGACAGTGAGTTCACAAAAAGGTTCTTCAGTTCTCAGCAGGATGTGGTGAAGGTTAAACACCTCAGTCTGACATTTGTGGCCCCACTTAGCTGCAGTGTGTCTGACCAGCAACCTTCATGGCAGAGGCATGCGGCTAAACCGCCAGAGCCTGTCCAAACAAGGATTAGTTCAAGTCAGAGGTGTGACATCCTGACTGTGCTGGCCAGCACTGCAAAATAAAGAGAACCCCATACCATTACAGATGTTTTTAGATGAATTTGGACAGGGCTACAGGGGACCGTTAGTGAAGCAGGGTCATAATGAATGACATAATGAATGTCCTTCATTATACAGGGTCGGCATTTTGAAATGGCACACACGTGATGTGACAGCTAAAGCTCACTGACCACCTGTTGCTCGCAGTGACCAGCCTCTCCAATAAGTGCGTGGGTGTCGAAGTGTGTGCTGATTCTTCACTGTATTTTATTTATAATAAAGTGTGTGTGTGTGTGTGTGATGTAATAAATCTTCATTTTGAAATCTTCACAAACATGGGTGTTTTTCATTTGTCGGCCTTTTCACCTGACATCTTCTGTCTCTGTTTTTCCTGCTGCGATTTACGCAGCTTAGAGGAGAGACAGATGGTCGAAGCGCAGAACTGTGTCACACCCAATCTCCACCATTTAGAGTTTATTACCACCCACAGGTCACTCAATTAACCTAATTGAAAACAGCTGTTGTGCTAACTTAGCCAGAGATAAGTGGTGTGTGTGTGTGTGTGTGTGGTGTGAACACTGGGGTCATGCACCAACCAACAACATATGGTCAAGGTGGATATTTAAGTTGCGTGATTAATCTAAAACAACAACTGCAGTTTGACCTGTGATTAAAGAACAGCTCCTGTTGACAAAATAAGGCACTCTCCATTTGTAAACAGATTTTTTTTTTTTGTAGATGCATATTAAATTAGATCAACGTCAAATCAATGTCAGCATTGTTATCGCCGCTGTTATCGCTCTTATTTAATTTGTTGAGATCTTTTAACGTGATACAAAGTCGCTTAATAGAGGAGTTTTCAAAGAGTGTACACTTTGGCTATGTTTTATTTAAGATATCCACATTAAAATGCAAGTTTAAGCAATAATTATGCCAAAAAATGTTTTAAATGTCTCATTGAGAGAAATGTAATGCCATCTTTCAAATTCTGAGCTATTTAATTTCACTATAACATTTTAACAACTCGAACGAAGACCTTAATCTTTTTAAAAATTATTCTGCCTCCTTTTGTTTGTCAATTATTCAATTAAGCACACACACAAAAAAGAAAACCTGATTGGTTCACTTGACAGTATGACATCACTGGTTTCTAATGAAGAAAATAATATTTTTTCTTCCTTCCATCTGAGGAAAAAAAAAGTTTTTTCACATCTGAGAGATTTGGTTTTAAAATTCTGGCAGAAGCTCTGTTCAGGTTGTTGAGGCTTCGTATTCCACCTGCTTAGTTTAGGAAAGTCCAATTAAACGACAGTGAAAATAATAACACATTAAAGTTGGGTGGCTATCATAGTGCAGTGCAACTGTTTTCATTTTTACAGATCAATGTAATTAATTTTTTATCGTAAAGAATTACTGAGTATTTCTTTTTAATCAGGATGATTAGAGGTCTCACCAATACATGCAGCTGCCTCTGTCACACCTCACTGAAATGATTGACACATAATCAGTATGCAGTAAACATATCTAATTTAAAAAATGCATAATGGTGCATATATGGCATTAAAGTTAAATGAATGTTGGAGTCCTTACCTTAAAGCTTGTGTCTCCACGCTGTGAGTTAGTTGGTTCTTTCCTCATACACTGATCAGATTGAGGGGATTTACTCCAGAGCAGCGCTCAAGTCTTTCTATCCCTCCGTCATTGTCTCTACCACCCTTTCCTCTCCTCCTCTCCTCCCCTTCTTCCCTCTTGTTGTATTTTTTTCTTGGAAGGACACACCTCTTTTCCTGTCAGACTTTTTGGCATCTTCCTTTCTCCATCATCTTTACCTTTAACCTCTGACTGATGCATGCAATGAGAACATAAAAACCAAAATCACCTTTCTGACAAATCATACAAACCAATTAAAAAATAAAACACCAACCTCCAGTGTATAAATTATACCCAGTAGTACACAAAGTAGTACACCTCCTCCAGCACACGTCACACAGCTCACCTAGATCTCAGCATGGGAGTAATTGGCCTGATTAATTCCTTGTCTGACTAACAGCCAGAGCGGCAGAGGCAGGATGACAGATGGCTGCTTTAAGGTCGAAGACAGTCACACACAGACAATGAAACCAGCGTGCTGACTACAAAAACACCTACAGTAAACTTACAAAAACAGGTTCAGAACCAGTGATGTGTGCAGGATGTGTTTAATTTTTATCTAAAATTCTGTGAAGAAAAAAAAAAAAATATATATATATATATATATATATATATGGCCAATTTAGAATAACCAACAAACCTGTTATCATTGACTCTATCTAACACACACTCACTTCATTAGTTACACATTGGTTGTACATGGTTGTACCGCCTTTTACCTTCAGAACTGCTTTAATTCTTCATGGCACAGATTCAACAAAGTGCTGGTGGTCATAAAGGAATGGACATGCTCAGCATCAATACTCAGTCAGGCTGTGATGTTTAAATGATCCTCACTTGTTACTAAGGAGCCCAAAGTTTGCCAAGAAAATATCCACCACACCATTTCACCACCAGCAGCCTGAACTGTTGATACAAGGCAGGATGGATCCATGCTTTCATGTTTCTGACATCTGAATGTCACAGCAGAAATTGAGGCTTATCACACCAGGGGACATTTTCCCAGTCTTCAAGCCACAGTTTTCTGTTCTTAACTGACAGGAGTGGCACCTGGTGTGGTCTTCTCCTGCTGTAGGCCATCGACTTATAGGTTCAACACGTTGTGTATTCAGAGTTGCTCTTCTGTATATCTTGGTTGTAACCACACAAGGATTTTCTTTCTTTTCTTCATGGAAAAGAGAAAAAAACAAATGATCCAGTTCCACCAGCACTGGCAGAAATGAGGTCCCTCCAAAGTGTGGCTGTGCTTGGCCTTAGAGATGGGGTAAGCAGCTTGGTCATTCAGGAGGGCCTTGGAGTGGAGACACTGCTTTTCCACATTGAAAGGAGCTGGGTGAGGTAGTTCGGGAATCTGATGCCTCCTGGATGCAGCTAAGAACACCTAGGTGAGGTGTTCTGGGCATGTCCCACCAAGGCAGATCCAGGACACACTGGAGAGATTATATCTGTCGGCTGGCCTGGGAACACCTCTGTGTCCCCCCAGAAGAGCCGGAGGAGGCGGTTGAGAAGGAACGAGGTGTGGCCATCCCTGCTTTGACTGCTGCCCCCACAACTCAGGTCTGGGTTAAGCAGCAGAAAAATGGATGGATGGACGGGTGTTTTTGAATATGTAGATTGCCATTTTGATTCAGAGGAGCTTTTTGTGTGTCTTTTGTTCATTGTTTATTTTTCTTCTTTTGTTGAAGGAAAATAAAAATACATTGTTGGGAAAACAGGACAGCAAATAACGGGTATGCTTTAGGGTGACGGCGCTAACCGCCAAACCCAAAATCAGAGCAGTTAGAGGATTAAAGAGGTGATCATAAGGCGAAGAGTCAAAGTTCATGCCCTAGATCTGAGACTGTCTGCTTCATTGCGTATACCAAAATCTAACCTGCATTTCCTAATGGTGTCTCAACAGGATGAAAATGCCATGGAAAACTATTTATCTTAAAAGTCTGCAAAAACATAACAATTTACCCCATATTTATAAAGGGTGCTTATTAATCATTCAGTGTCATTATTCATGCGATGCAAGATTGTGAATGTGCATAAAATTCACTGAAACATTCAGTGAGCATCTGTCATCTCACAGGGCATTAAAACCGAAATCACAGGCTACTTTACCAGACATGTTTGAAACCATCCATCCATTCTTTTCCGCTTATCCTGTTCAGGGTTATGGGGGGCTGGAGCCTATCCCAGCTGTCATAGGGCGAGAGGCAGGGTACACCAGCCTGTCGCTGGGCTAACACAGAGAGACAGACAACCATTCACACTCACATTCACACCTATGGGCAATTTAAAATCACCAGTTAACCTAACCCCAGTAACTGCATGTCTTTGGACTGTGGGAGGAAACCGGATACTTGGAGGAAACCCACGCAGACACGGGGAGAACATGCAAACTCCACACGTGTTTTAAGCCTTCTGTAAATATAAAAAATATAAAAACCCTTCTTTATCTTGTTTTTACCTTTATGTGCTAACCCTCATTTTAGATTTTATTTATTGGAAGATCTCTTTTATATGACTTCATCACATCACTGTCCTAGAAAGTATTATGTTCCTGAAAACATTTAAATGCTGTACAAGTCTGATCCCACAATGAACAGAATAATGACTGAGCCTTGAACACCTCACCTGTCTGTTCTGCCAGTGGGTTTTAATGAAGCTCAGTATGATGGCATGCATTTAAATGGAGCGGTCTGGGTGACTCATCTTTATTGTTTAATAGGTCAGTACGAGTCTGTCAATCCCCTTAGCGTGTGTGAATTAGGCTCTGAGGAAGTGAGCAAACACAAACAGCTTTAAGGCTCAAGTCCAAGGACACTGACCACAAACGTTTCAGTGTTTTCCCTCAACGCTCAACCATGTGACCCAGAACGGCACAGAGCGCGCTCGTCTGCTCTGGGTAAAGCACTGGAAGTTGCTCTGATTAGGAAAGATTTGACGTCTGGTCTTTTGAGCAGAGAGATGCTCCCAGACGGCACACTACAGAGTAAAGATGCTTTGATGCAGTTGATACTGTGGAAAAACTATTTGCCCCCTTCCTGATCTCTTATTTCTTTTTGTCCTGATTTCTTATGCCAGGTGGGTTTGGATAGCTTTTTTCTCCCTTAATAACTGAAATAATAATTTAATAACTACATTTTGTTTTTACTCGGGTTATCTTTGTCAATATTAAAATTAGTTTGACCATCTGAAACATGTAAGTGTGACAAATGTGCAAAGTATTATGTATTGGAGAGGTTTAAGATAAGACCTTAATTGCTGTTAATTGTATTTCTCCATACTTTTCTTTTCCCACCATTCTAGTGAAGATTAACCTTGGTTTCATCTGTCCAAAGATTTTTTTCAGAGCTGTGCAGGCTCTTTGAAATGTTTTGTTGATGAAGTCTAATCTGGCCTTCTTGTTCTTGAGTGTGAGCAGTGGTTTGCAACTTGTTGTAAACTCTCTGTTTTTATATTTATGAAGGCAGTTTAGATGCCTTTATTCAAAAATGGCTGAACTTTATTTATAAAGAAAATCAAAAACTAATCTACTAAACTACATACATGTATAAATCTGTGTTTTTTATTTCCTACCTACCTGTTCTGGTCTTCTGCAGTTGTTGCGCCATACTGCATGCAGGAGAACCATCGCCGCCTCCTGGTAAAACCTGCAAGTGCAACACAAGACACTACATCAGACACCTGAATTTCCTTTACATTTTTATTTCTTTATATCCATTAAAAACAATTAATTTTACTATATGTTAAAATGTTAAAGTGAGACTTCTGAACAAGTTGAAGAAATAGCTACACTATGTAAAAATAAAGCAAAATCGTGGCTTTTTATTTGGATATTTCTATTTTGAAAGAATAAAAAATATACTTTTTTTAAATGAAAAAATATTTATTTACAAGCCTTTATTCAAATCCTGTGGTCATAAAATGGCCAGAAACACACGTGAAACTCATTCCTCATAAATAAGACCTTTTCTCACTGTGCTGTCCTTTCATTTGATTTGATTTTTATAATAAAAGGGACGACTAGGAAAATATCATCTGCTTAAGCTCACTGCTCCAATCAACTTTACTGATGACAGGTGACATTAATATTTATCATACCAAACACCTAAAAGGAGAATGATTATTGCACTTACACTCATCAAAATATGACTTTTGCATGATGACAATGGTGCTGCTTGTCAGATCGATCTGTAAGTGCTGTACTTTGTTTAAATGTTAGCTACATATATGTGACCAACGAGGATTAAAGCAGGTTAAAGTACACTGAATATCCTCTGACACTGACAGTGCATGCACGATATATTTTTGTGAACATAATATAAATGTATCAACAAACTACTTGCAAAACTACGTGCAATGGACATTGCCTCCGGGTCTGGAAACGGAAGCAAAGGTGAAAAACCTGCATTCTTTCTACCGGCCAGCAGGTGGTGACTCCTTCGGTTATAAATAGGAGAATGTATAGAAATTTCTGAACAAAAGGATGTCGACAAACCTCATAAGTTGCTAGCATGAAGTCTTACGAAAGTCTGTTTTGTAAAATAAAGCCCTGTAAATAGGAGTTTGTTTAAATATGGGACTCCTGTTTGATTGACAAGTTGCTACCTTATGAGCACAAAGTGTCGCTTGTTTCTTAGGCCTCGATTATACTGCGTTGCGGACAAGGACGCGGACCGCTGGAGACCTGGCGGCCGAGTATTCCTGTTATACTTCTTTGAAGTCTGCTTTACGGCCGCTGTCTGGCGTGCATGCGCAGTTGGAGCACTGTCATGTTAAATTCGACAATAAGTTAGACAGCTGAAACTCTCAGCTTCAGACAACAGGACTTCACGAACCAACAGGTGACGACAATCCTTTGTATACAGTATATTGCAGGTACATCACACACACAAAAAAAGGGCAACAAAATGGTTACACCACATTACATGTAACCATAATCATACATAAATTAAATACAAAGTTTATTTTCTTTCAAAATTCCAAAAGTGCAGAAACAGAAAAAAAAGAGAGAGAGAAAAGGAATGGGCACACTAAGATATAGCACATATAGACGCAAAAACTAACCTGAGAAAATGATCAATACAGGGACAGGGATCTCCTCTGGCTTCATTGAGAAAAGCATTTCTTTTAACCACAAATCACACTGACAGATACACATACAAAGTCAATTTTCCATGCATGCAATACTATTGTTTTTTTAATGACCATCACAAACAAAAAACTTATTTACTCCTTGCTTGTTTGCTTAGCTTGTTGCATGAAAAAAATTCTCAGTGGTTTCAGAAAAATGTACATTAAGTTTAAAGCACAATAAAAAGTGAATTAAATTAGAGTGGATTAACATTTATTATAAACACTATACGCTATACTGTACTTCCATAATACAAGAAAAGGGTTCACTGAAGGGTTTAAGTGGAAACTGATCTGAGGTGACAGAGTTTATCATTTAATAATAATAATTTAATAAAACATTCAGAGTCTAACTCAAGGAAAAAATAATCTGTACAATTTGAAAAGTTTATTTAAACAGAAGTGAAAGTACTTATTCATGCATAACATAATTTTGTTGTCATTGTTGCTATTATTAGATTAATCTTACACTTAATTTATTGTCCTGGCATCTCTCTTTTCTGGCAAAAGAATTAATCTCACAATATGAGAGCAGGCAGGTGGATCGAGAGTCTGTAACCATAAATGGATACAAAAAGAAGAAATGATACAGTTATTTACTGTATTATTTTATGTGTGCCATTAACACGATTTCAGTGATTCCTTTTTTAAATATCACAGTTATCGTCATACAGACACTCAACAGGAGTACTGCAATATTTCCATTTGATGTGGCAGAGCAGAACTAAAGCATATTAAATGTAAACAACTATGTTAACTACTTGACTTTCCTATCCTTGTTATTTAGGCTTATTTATTAATTGGTAAATCTGGGCATTTAGGACCCTCATTACCATTTGTTCTGTATTTTAAAACCTTTTCCAGTATTTTGACTTTGACTTGTTATTTTGGCCTAAATTTTAGAAAAAATGACAATGCTCAAAAAAATGAAGGGAACACGTGATCATCACGGTATAACAGAAAAGTCAGTTAAACTTGAGGGAAATCAAACAGATGTGAAAAAGTCTGCAGACCCTGTGGCATCTGTCATGTGCTCAATGTGAACGTGCTCTCATCTGTGCAGAGAACAGAGCGCCAGGGTGCCAGGACCTGCCAGTTCTGGTGTTTTCTGGCAAATGCCAATCGAGCATGGTGTTGGGGTGTGAGCACAGCTCACGATAAAGGATTTCTGACCCTCATGCCACCCTCACAGTGTTTGTTTTTGACAGAGTGATCAGAAACACGCAAGAGTACACTGCTGGAGGTCATTTTGTAGCGCTTTGGCAGGAATCCTGTTCCTTCTCTCACGGTGGAGCAGATATTGTCCCTGCTGCTGGGCTGATGCCTTTCAACAGTCCTGTCCAGTCCTGTCTCCTCATGTAATGGCCCATTTCCTGGTGTCTCATCTTCACTCTTGAGACTGTGCTGAGAGACAGAGCAAGATTTCTTGTGACTGCGTGTAAGGACGTGCCATCCTGTAAGAGCTGATATACCTGCACAACCTGAATGTGCTGCAGAAGTGACAAGGACACTGGCAACAAGCAACACGAGGAGGGATGGGGAGGGAGCAGTGATCTGTGGCCACCACCTGCTAAAACCATTCAGCTTTTTGGGGGTTGTCTTGTTGTTGCCTCTCCAGCGCACCTGTCACTTTCAATCGCACCAAATCAGATGAAATGGATTCACAAGGGTTTCTGTTTCCTAACTGGACGCATTGATATCTCTGAAGTTTAACTGACTTTATGGGGTTTTTTTCCATCAACATATTAAATGAAAGTATCAACATATGAAAATTCATTAAGCTGGAAAATAAAATTTACACAAGGTATCATTTAATGAGAAACTTTGTAAAAAATAAAAAAAGGCATGACAAACAAGACATTAAAAACATAACTTTTGAGACTTTAAGATTATACTTCTCTGCAGAAGTCAGTCACCTTAAACTCTGGGTACTTCTTCCACCCTTTTAAGCTCTCCTCTGCAGCACTTTCACATCTTATATTAACCCTTAATCTTTTGTTCAGTTTGTTGCAGTAAATGAAAGGCCTGCTGTGTCCATGCTGGGCCTCCTCCTCCTCCTCTGTCCTCCCTCTGAGAATGGGGAGTGGGAATGTGTGATGGGCTGGGTGTATGTAGGCCAGTGATAGGGCCTGCCTGTGCTGCTCTGTCTTTGGCTCAAAAAGTTCAAGTCATTATTCTCCTCCTGCTGCTATTCAGCCGAGGTCCCGTTAGCTCATTGTTATTCTTCCCCAGTGAGAGAGGGAGACAGAGAGAGGCTGATACGAGAATGGGAGGCTGACTCTGGTTTCCAACGGCAGGGAGCTGGGTGTACTGGTGTTGGTGGTGGTTTCTGGCCAGTTTTGGCGGGCGTGAAGGCATGTCAGTAATCGGCTCAGTAATGAGGAAAGGTACTGAACGGTACTGAATATCTGACCCCGATTCCTGGGAGTAAAGGGAGGCAGAGAGAAACTGTGAGAGAGTGAGGCGAAAAGAGAGAGGGGCATGTGAAAAGGGGTGGAGGGAAGCTGAGATTTAGTGCTCTGCTGGATGAAACAACCCCCCACTAACTAACGGAGAGGGAAAGTAGCCTAATAGGAAGAAAAGAGGGGGTGTAAAACTGTTCATTAAACACTCAAAGACGAGCAGGAAGCCTTTATCATTTCCCACAATGAGACCAGAAAAGGTATGTAACTTCTTTTTATGTAAGTAGCTGAATTATTTGTTACTGTTGTACAGATGGAGCCGAGAGATCAACAGGTAGCTGTTACTGGTACTGGCAACAAAGTGCATTTTCTACTTTGGAAAGAAAAATATCCACTGTGCAACTGATTTGGTTATATTTGTGCTTAAAACTGAAAAGCGTTTGTGTAAATTCTTCTCTGCAAATAGGACACTCTGCATGTGTTTTAGTGATTCAAAAGACTTTACCCGTCTTGCCTTTGATGCAGCTGTTGAAATGAGAGGAGATGGTGCGGAAGAAAAAGGTTAATTTAGAAGTGGAGTGTGCTTAAGCTGCAGCATTAATGCATTAACTGATGTTAAGAGAACTCCCGGGAGTAAATGCATGACTGTCTTGCAGCATTTCACCCTAAAACAGAACAAAAGCCCTTCAAAACCGGTGAGTGTATTCCTGAAGTTTTGGTAATGATATGAGGTTTGCAACTATAAAATGTTAGAAAATGCCAATCACAGTTTCTTGATGCTCAATTTTGTTCAAAACCCCAAATTTTGAAAAGAAAAGAAAAGCAGCCAATGATGCAGTTTTTTTTTCTTTTTAAAAATTACCTTAACAAAATAGTTCCTAATTATTTTTCTGCTGTTTGACTACACCGCTTTATTTATTTATTGCTTTAAGTGTTTGTATCCAAAGGAATTTAAAGAGGCTAAACCACATGAATGCACCTTCTGTATCAGTTCCCCAACCACCTGCAGACTTTTCCTGTTGCATCCTGAGACGAACAGCACTTTATTTGTTAGAACTAAAATCACCACGCTACAAAATGCACATGAAATGCTTTTGAAGAAGAATGTGCACAATTATAAAAACCCTGCAAATTAAATTAAAAACACACAAAAAAAGTTCCCACTTCTCTTTTCTTTCATCTTTCTCTTGCACAGCAACAGACTGCCCCCCCACCCCCACCCCATCCCGACAAATTACAGTCCGCACCAGGGTGGCCTTAATGAGCAAGAGCCTGGAAATGTTTTCATTGTGTCATATACCATTAGTTGATCTGGGTCAGTGTTTTCTCTGTAATCTCACCATGATAACAAAGAGGGGCTGCACAGGAAAAAAAAAAAAAAACAGTGAGTGGAGTAACTCTTTTGCCATTAAATCCAGACTGGAAATCCTTTGACCCCCTGAGAAATCCCCCTGTTGATGGTCCTCTCTGCTGAGGAAACATTGTTGTCACATGTTTGTTCAGAGCTCTGACACCTGTGACTCAGACTGGAGGAGCTCATTGTTCTTTATCTGAACTGCTGTAACTGGTCTGGTGTGCAAATCTAGGAGAAATATTTGGTCTGTAGTGTTGCGAAGCGATAATGAAGAAACTGGCAGCTGGAACACAGGCGGGACCAATGTGAAAATGATACAGCTTCCCTCAGACGAAACCCAGGATGATCCTCCACACTTGTTGTGGTGGTGCAGTGACCTTAAAAGTCCTGTCACTCACTTGAATCCAACACTTTCAATCCAAATGGAAAGAAAACAGAATGCTCTTTTTTCCATAATGCTTGAGTTTTGTAATTTTATGCTGCAGATTCAGGACGTGTTCCAAATCCTGTATAATAACACTTTATTAGCTTGAATTTTATTCTGTGAATTCATCAGTTAATTTAATCAGTGTTGGGTGATATTGGCCTTGTTGGCTAGAATCAGCCTATCAGGAAATAAGGCGACCTTTACCAATGTCAGTGGCTGATGTTTATCTGTTGTGTGACATAGTAAGTTGGTGTGATGAAGAGCTTAAAGACTTAAAAATTCTATTCTTAGATTCTTTGTCTGGTAAACGCTGGTACAGGCCTTGATTACTGGCCAAACAGCTACTTTAACTATTGGTATGGGTCCATCTCTAAGTGGTTTTTCTAAAGTATAAAGTTGGGTTGCTCAGTTATGCAAAACCTGAATATTCTAATAAACATGAAGGCCATGATTATTTAGCACACTGTAGATTTAATGACATTTTAAAGTCTTTTTAATGGCAAATATTCTTTAACTTTATAATGCAATTTAATAAAAACAAAAAAAACAAGACTGTGCAAAAAAAAATTTGCAAAACTAAATGTGTCACAGCCTGGTGGGAAGTAAATTCAAGATTTTATGGAGGGGTAAAAATCTTTCTAAGTAAAAAGAGCTGACACTGATTTGTAACTGACACTTGAAAAATGTTATGAATTGCCCAGCTCTACTTTAAAATCTAATAAAAAGGTGAGAAATGACAGTAGATGTCTTCACACATGCACTGCAGGCCTAAACTTTGGTGCAGCAGCGGCACATGTGAGAACAGAAATGACTCCAGTCAGATCAACCAATAAATGTCTTTAACCTTCCAGGCTTTAGCTGCAAATGTGGTCTGAACAGCATCAGGAGTGCAGCCTCCTGCACCCTAAACTTAAACCAAAACCAAGCAGAGTATTTCCAATAGTGAGAATGCATCTGAAGCACACTATTCCCTGATTCTTCTGACATTTTCTGGCCTTCATTAGGTGGGGTCTTCGATTAATGTTTTTCTCTAATAATCAGCCCCCATAACCCCCAAATCAGCTTAGCATCATTATCGTCAATCATGAAAATAATTTTCTGACAGCTGATTAAATGCAGTCTTTGATGTTTCTTCTTCTTACAGGTAATGGTAAAAGCTCCTGGCTTTGTTTGTTCTCCTCAAGAGCAATTTTGATGAAATATAAGTGTGTTTTAACTTCATCTGTTCTCCTTTAGGACATTGGTGTCTTGTGTGAAGCTTAGAGAAGTCAGCAGCGGGACAAAAACACAACAGAATCATAAACAGCGAAAGCAGACACGCAAGAGAAGTAAAAAAAATGTCTCGAACTGAAGAGGTCAACAAGATGACTGAAAATGTCTACAAGGTAAGGCTCTAGTGTGTGTTTGGTTTGTCCTAATAGTGACAAATACAAAAATATTTTTCATTCTTCATGAGTACAATCACACACACAGTGTAAACTTTTTTTTATAAATTTGCATGCATTACTGCCAACAGGGGATTCTGGACCATTTCAACCCCAGTCTAAAGAACTTTGTGACCATGGGGAAACACTATGAGAAAGCTTTGACAGGTTAGTGAAAAGACAAGGTGCCACTGGACTGGACTGAACTTTGATTTATCCTCGTAGCTCTGTATATGATCGTTTTTCAGTTTTCTGTGACACTTGCTCTCTTCCTCAGGCGTGACTGTGGCTGCCAAAGGATACTTTGATGCTCTTGTGAAGCTGGGAGAACTGGCGAGTGACAGCCAAGGCTCCAAAGAGCTTGGTGAGTGGGCGGCTGGTAGAGAGGTATCGGTTTGTGGAGAAAATCAACATGAATTGGCTTTAGAGCTAATGGAATTCATAGAGTTAATGTGGCAGCTGGTGAGAATTGGGAAATAGTCTGTGAGTTCGCTGCATGTGCTGGGGAGCGAGGCGATGAAGACAAGAGGGGATGAGGAAATGTAAAGAGAGAAAGGCAGAGAACAGAGGGATGGGGAGAGAGTGGGGCCATTGTTGGGAGATTAACAACACCACATGATCTCATTGTAATGCTGAAAGCAGCGGGGGAGGCAGGCAAGAGTGTCAGAGGGCGAGATGCCAGCCACCGCATACTACAGCACTGTGTGACCGACAGAGGCACTCACAGCTGACCGCCACTTTGTGAATCAGAAACTGAGTCAAAGCAGCAACTTTCAGCATATTTCACTGCTTTTTTGGTGGTGTTGTGTACATTTATATATTTTTATACTGTAAAGGGCTGTTATTAGTGCACAGATACTTCTGCAGAGGTTAAAGGTGTAACAAATAAAAGTGTTTTTCAGTCTAAGTAACTGTATTCACTGCTGTGCTGCTCCTCACAGGAGACACACTGTTTCAGATGGCCGAGGTCCACAGACAGATTCAGGTGCAGCTGGAAGATGTGGTAAGAGAGGGCATCAGCATGCTCAAATAATGACGCTTTGATAGGCATGTGTTTCATTTATAACAAGCATTTATTTGAAGTGAATGAAATATATTTAGGTGACCAGAAATTGAGCTTCGCATCAGAAAAAAACTGCATGTTGAAAAGCAGGCTGGCAGGCTTTGCTTTAATAACATTGCTGGTGGGTTGCTCCATAAAAAAAACTCTCAGAATCAGCTGATTTTTTTTACATTTTATTATATTTTATATATTATATATAATGTGTGAACACCAGTGTTATTGAAGTTTCTGAAGTTTTCTCCACTAAATGATCAAAAAGCAGATGAAAAAATCCAGAGTTGCTATGCTTGTTTCTATTATTGTCATGGCTCAGCTAGCTGGTGGATTCAACGCAGGAAGTTCACAGGTTAATTTACAACACAGATAATCAATAATGACACAAGGTGAGTATTTCAGATGGTGAGATCTGAATCCACAAAACAGGTTAGTCTAGAAACATCTGCAACACTCTCTTGCTAAGGTAAGCTATGGCACACACGTGTGCTCATCACCTCCAGGTGTGCTGAGCAGGAGAGCAGGAACCCAGGAGGACCCGCCCACTGAAACACAAAGGCGTGGTTATACATACACACACACACACACACACACACACACACACACACACACACACACACACAAGAAAGAACGAAAGAATACACCAGCCTGGCTGGGTGGTGGACCATGACAATTACTCTACATCATAGACATTAAATAACTAACTTTGGCATATATTACAGTTTTTATAACAAAATTGTAATATATGCCAAAGTTAGTTATAAAAATAAATCTTTCCAAATAAAATTAAGATTTTGGCTTTTTGGTGTGGGTCTATTTCATGTATGAAGGATTTTAAAAAAGTAGAAAAATAAAAAGAATTAAAAAACAAAAACCAACCGACTTTGAGGGCCTTTAATTTACAAAATATTCCCAGAATGAAGATAAAAATTTGTGTGGCTTCATTACAAATGTTAAAGTTTCTCTGATTCTGAGGGGGTCAGTGTTGAGGCACTGAGTAATTTTTCATGGAATGATTTTGGTGGCTGTTACCAGCTGTTGAAGAGTCAGTGCACCTGATTTTAAATGGTTTATAAGTTTAATTTCATCAACAGTTAAAGCTGTTTCACTCCGAGCTGCTCGCCCAGTTGGAGCAGAAGTTGGAGCTGGACATCAAATACCTCACAGTAAGTCCACACACTGACTTAGGTGAGCTTACACTGAGAATATTTAAAGTGAATTTAATTAAAATGCACTCATTCTACTTTTGAGATAAGTGCAGGTTTAAGATCTTAAGATTTTTTTTTTGCATTTAATTGAAGTAGAAAGTAAAGATACATGGAAAAAAGAAAAAACAGTGATATGCTACAACAAAGGTGTTGGAAATCTCAATAAAATAAAATAGAATGAGTGGGTTTTGCTAAATCTGTACTTAAATGTAAAATGCTACTTTAATTAAATCCTGTATCTGAGTTTCCTGAATCTGCTTTCCTCAGGCCACCCTCAAAAAGTATCAGAGTGAGCGAAGGTCTAAAACCGAGTCAATAGAGCGCTGCCAGTCCCAGCTGAAGAAACTTCGTAGAAAGAGCCAAGGCACCCGTCACCCCAACAAATATGGTGACAGAGAGATGCAGGTAACAGAGGTGTAACGTCTCAGTTACATAGCATTGAGTAATGTTAAAAAATGAGTGAGAAAATGACTGTGGCTGCTTTCGTTTGATAAATCCTTCTTCTAAACATCGCACTCAGCATTATAGCAGATTAAAAAGGAGAGTTGTGTGAGTGTTTGTGTGACAAATAGGCCAGTGTGAATAAGATTTAAAAACAATCTGTTTCAGCTGATTTTTCAGAAAACAAGTAACAAGGAAAATATCAATGATATAAGAGGGTCAGCAGATTTGGCCACAAGAATGAAGAAAATGGGAAATGAAAGGGCAAAAATACATAAGAAGGAAAGGTCACTGAGCAAAGGACGCTGTTTTATCATTTAGAGTGTTATCATTGGGCAGCAGACAGGATATGATGCAAGATGCTCCTTTGGCCTCTGGGTTATTCCTGTCTTTACAATGTGCATAAAGGTCACGTTATGATTGAACAGTGTATGAGTGATGATAAATGCAGGTGTGCGTGTGCATTTCACGAATGTTCAGCTTTGCAGGTTTGAAATTTTGTGTTTTTCCTTCAGTTTGTGGAGCTGATGAGCCGTCGCCAAGGTGAGCTGGACACGCTGGTGGCTGCAGGGTACAAGTCCGCTCTCACTGAGGAGAGGAGACGTTACTGCTTCCTGGTGGATAGACAGTGCTGTGTCACCAAACTGCTCATTAACTACCACTCCAAGGTGATAGGCTCATATTTATTTGTCATCTGTTTCAAGTTTCCTTTCATCAAATCCAATGAAACTCCAGAAATAATGATATGTTACTAACAACCCTGTGTATGTAATCAGTTTGATAGCGCTTACACCGATCAAGCATAACATTATGACTGCCTAATATTGTGATGGTCCCCCTTTTACTGACAAAAGAGCCCTGACCTGTCAAGGCATGGACTCCACTAGACCCCTGAAGGTGTGCTGTGGTATCTGCACCAGGATGTTAGCAACAGATGCTTTAAGTCCTGTAAGCTGTGAGGTGGCACTGGACAAAAAGGGCCTGTATCCGGAAAGATCCGGAACCCTCCAGAATGATCCTTTGCAGATCCAAATTTATGGATCTCTCACGTATCCGTAATGTTTCCGGGAGAGAATACGGGATGATCTGATCTGTCACAGATGTTTAAATGGATATTATCCAGATATTATCCGGATATGAAATAGATGTTCATTCAGAGTTTGGATTTTTCAGGGTCCAATCTTGTCCGTTTACGGAGAAATACTAAAAAACGCGTCCATCAAAGATCCGGTGTCCATTCGGCGGGATATTGTCCGTATCTGTGATGGATACAGAGTTATCATACCTCGGACAGTACCGTATTTTTGGGCTTTTATTCCAGTGTGGGGTCTCCATGGACTGGACTTGTTTGTCCAGCACATCCCATGCTCAATTGGATTAAGATCTGGGGAATATGGAGGCCAAGTCAACACCTCAAACTCCTTGTTGTGCTCCTCAAACCATTCCTGAACCATTTTTGCTTTGTGGCAGGGAGCATTATCCTGCTGAAAGAGGCCACAGTCATCAGGGAATAATGTTTCCATGAAATGATGTACATGTTCTGCAGCAATGCTTAGGTAGGTGGTACGTGTCAAAGTAAGATCCACATGGATGGCAGAACATTGCCCAAAGCATCACACTGCCTTCTTCCCATAATGCATCCTGGTGACAGGTGTTCCCCCGGTAAGTGACGCACACACGCACCTGGCCATCCACATGATGTAAAAGAAAGCATGATTCTTCAGATCAGGCCACCTTCTTCCATTGCTCCGTGGTCCAGTTCTGATGCTCACATGTCCATTGTTAGCACTTTCTGTGGTGAACAGGAGTGAGTATAGGCACCCTAACAGTCAGCAGTTATGTAGCCCCATACAGAATCAACTGTGTTGTACTGCTGATTCTATCAGAACCAGCATTAACTTTTTTGGCAATTTGAGCTACAGTAACTTGTCCATTGGTCCATTTGCACCCACGTGCAGCAATGAACCTGATCATCCATTACCCTGTCACTACTTCACCACCATTCCTTGTTAAAATCGCTTAAATCCTTATGCTTGCTCATTTTTCTTCTTCTAACGCATCAACTTTGAGAACAAAATGTTCACTTGCTCCCTAATACATCCCATCCTCTAACAGGCGCAATGATGAAGAGATACTGTATGTTATTCACTTCACCAGTAAGTGGTCATAATGTTATGTCTGTTCAATGAATTTCACTATGCTATACATCTTCACTGTTGCAAAAAAGCACATACACTAAGTCACCAGAGAATTTCTATCATTGAAATAATAAATCATGCAGTAAATATTAACTAGATCCCAAAATATGTATTAATGCTTAATCCTATTTTGATTATCTGACCCTGCATGTTGTTTTAGGAATTATTTTAATAATGAAACTGTATATCTGTAACTCATTTTTGAAGAAGCAGGAAGGAAGAAATATTTATAAAAGTATTTGTTGGCACGAAAAAAATACAGTAAGAAAATATAAAAATTAAACCCATCTTATCCTCTGTTTTGTTTTTGTTTTGTTTTTGGGTTCTTTTCTGCTAATCCAGGTGAGAGAGCTTCTGTCTCAGAAGCTGTCATCTTGGCAGCAGTCGTGTTCTCAGCCAACAAAGCTCCCGGAGCGCGCTCTGAACCTGCTGCGTCACACTGCGCCTCAAAGTCCAGGGGCTGCTGGGATAGCTGAGGTCCTTCGTCACACCAAGCTCGGCACTGCTCAGCCCGAGCAGGTCAGATCATGTTTTACTGTACCCGGTCTGTTGTGTACTTAAAAATTTTACATTTTTCAAAAGATCAAAATCTCAGCTATACTGTGGTTGTTTTTAATGTGAATATCTTTGAAAACACCAGTGTTAGATATTATATTATATTTATGGGAGTTTTGGCAAGTCCTACTGTAGCTGTAAAGGTGTGAGTTTAATCTCAAGTTAACCCAACAAGCTTATTTGTGCAGACCTCACTTTGCCTAGCAATCATCCTCTGGCCTTACCGTATAAGAAATATAAGCTTGTGTTGTGTCTTCTTCGTTAGGTCCATAAGTTTTTGGACAACAATAACGCCTTCACAACTCTAGCCAAGTCAGTAACACTCTCTAGGAGGTACAGTAGGTGCATTGTTGTCAAGGTCCACAATCAAGAGACGCCTTCATGAATGGAGGTACGGAGGGTTTGCAACAAGCTGCAAACCACAAGTTATGCTCAAGAACAGGAAGGTCAGATTAGATTTTGCCAGAATCAAAAGCGTTTGCACAGGTCTGAAAAAATTATTTGGACACAGAATGGTGGGAAGAGAAAAGTATGGAGAAGGAGAGAAATCCATAATGTACTGCATTCACATTATCTGTAAAACATGGTGGAGGCAATGTAATGGCTGAGCATGTATGACTGCAAGTGGAACCAGGTCACTGGTGTTTATTGATGATGTGACTGCTCATAGACGCAGCAGGATGAATACTGCAAAAGCAGCTCAAGAGGCTCAAGAAATATTCTTCAATGGCAAAGTCATTTAGATCTGCATACCAAAGTATCCTTGGGCAAGGTACTGAACCCCAAGTTGCTCTCCGATGCAACCGTCGGAGTATGAATGTTTGTGAATGTTAGACAGAAAGCACTGTAGCATAGAAAGAAGTGAATGGGTGAATGAGGCATGTTGTGTAAAGTTCTTTGAGTTTGTAACCATTTAAAGTTCTGGCAGAGGATCTCAAGGGAGGAAACACAGCATTTGGTGATGTCCATGAGTTCTAGACTTCAGGTAGATGTTTAGTGCAAAGGATAAATATAGCTGTAAATCCTAAATAATTAATGCAATACTTTTGTTGAACCCCTCAAATTGAAGTTGAAAGTCTGCACTTCAATCACATATCGATTGTTTGATTTTAAACAGTGACAAAATTTTTAAAAAACCAATGAATCCACCTGCAGATTAGGTTTGATGTATGCAGCGAGGGTTTGGGCATAGTGAACCTGCTTGGTCTTTTGTTTGTCTAATTGCTGTGAACGATCAGGCACCAACTATATGAAAATACAGAATTTTACCTTTCAGGTTCAACCAAAAGCAAATGTATCTTAAATGGCTTGCAGAGTTGTTTTAAGTGTCTCTAATTTTAAAAGCAATGTCTTTAACATTTGTTTCTGCACTTTCCTGTCATTTTAAATCAATATAAAGTTCTTTCAAGTCAAGCAACTGTGGTAATAGTAAAGTTACAGTAAAAGTCACTGAATTTAGAACAGGTCTGATTTATTTCTAAATCATGTGACTCTGGTTCTAGAACATTTAGTAGCTCATGGTTTAATATGACAACATTAGAGTTTTAACAGTGGCCCATGTTTTCTGGTACTTACCTGATCTCCTCTTGATTTTCAGAGGCTCTCTGTTCAAGAAGTCCCTCCTCTGTTAAACGGAGACTCCAGTCGCTCCCAGCAGCAGCGCTCACTCGCCTCCTCCACCCAGAGTGACACATGTCCTTCTCAGGCCTCGCCCCAGACTTTCCTCTCTGCTTCCTCCACCAGAGGAGCTGCTGGAGGCTCATCACAGGGAGCATCTCCTCAGCACAGCAGCACACCGGTCAGTGCTTCAGCCAGCCCGCTCCCTGACAGCAGCGCCAGTGGCAGCGCCAGCCCGGCTCCATCCACTCCCACCACCACATCCAGCAGCTCAGCCCAGCAGAGCTCACTCCTCTTGGCCACAAACACGTCCAACCTGTCCCCGAGCCTCATCCCCTCCACTGTGATGTCACTTAGCCAGATCTCCCCAGCAGGCAGCTCCTCACAGGGCGTGACCCTCCCTATCCCTCATAGTGCACCTCACAGTCCTCCTCTGCCGCACAGCGCTCCTCTCTCCAGGGCAATGACTCCGGTGCAGCTGCTGCACCAGCAGGTGGAACCAGGAGGGAGCAACACTTTATCTCCGTCACATAACCCCTGGCTGCTGAAGACCTCAGAGATGAGTGCTACTGCAACACTTCCACTGCCAAGGAGACCTGTCAGTGAAATGAGGCTGGGCGGCTTTCAGGGTGAGATATAACCCAGCACACATGTTGTTATTTTGGGTGTCCTCGTCCCAGCACTCACTCCTCATTTTTCATTTTGTTCGTCCACCCAGGCTCCAGTCTTCCCAGGATGCTGCCTTTATCTGGACCTTCACATGTGGAAGCCGTGTTTGCTCACACACCCGGCACATCAGATGGCGGCGGAGGAGGCACAGTGGGAGGGGCTTGCTTACTGCACTTCCTGCCTGGTGACAATATCACTTTGCTTATCTCTGAGCCCAGAGATGGGTGGCACTACGGTCAAAATGAACGGACTGGACGGTATGGTTGATCATTTTTTCCATCCTGATTCATATCTTGAGGGCACCTTTTAACCTTTACCATGATTATTATGCTCAAAATAAAAAAGACTATGTTAAATACATCAAGATAATATTGTTTCCAGCTGGTAGATTGTGTTCCTGTAAACAAAACAAATCAAGCACATGATGGTTCTTTTATCCATTTAGTCTCCTAATAAGAATTAGAGCTCCACCACTTGGAATGACCATACTAGTGACTACCAGTGACTACACAGACTCTACCAGCCCTAATACCCACAACTGCATTCAAATGCTGGAACCACTGGATTCCTAAAGTACCTAAAACCCCAGATGGAGATAATGGGTATCATGATGGTGGTTACCATCTTTCTCTGTTGAGACAGACCTTCTGCTTCAGGCTCTGTGTGTTCTCACATGCAGATAAATGGGACGTTTCACACCTCATATGATTCTCAGAAAATGATCCCTATGAGTGCCGCCCACTCCAGTCAGAGACGTTATCAAATGATGATAATAAAATGGGGATAAAAATCTATAAAGAGCATAAAAAATATAATACTAAAAGCAACACTGTGGCAGATAAAATATGAGATTAATGTTGCAACAAATTGTTAATCTTGGGATTTAGTGCACAGAGCTGTAAAATAAATATTTTAATTCTAGTTCATTATTATATTGCTGAGTGCACTCTCTGTGCTGCTGTTCATTTCTAACATGATGGCGGCACATTAGAGCTCTGAAACTTTAAACTGGATACATTTAAACTTTAAAAGTTACTGTACCACAGCCTAATGAATGAGATGTGGAAATTGCTTTAGTTTGTCAGCAGATCAAAAGTTAAATTAATTTTATTGACTGAACCGGTGTTCTTGGTATGCTCTGTGTTCTAGTAGCTGCAATTCCAGCAGTGCATAAGAAATTTAGCACCAGATTAGAATCAGGTTTAATAATATTTAGACATTTTCTGCATCAACAACTGAATATGTGCATTTTCCAGTGACAATGTGATGCACAGTTTGTACTACTGTAAAGTTACAGCTGTGCAAAACGTACCCCCCCCCACAGCAGATTATCTGTATCACATTTAAAACATGTTGCAAATAAAATAATCTGTTAAAAATTAATCATTTTAGCTGATTTCAAACCAAAATGCTGGACATTACCTGATCCCGACAAGGTTATGTGTTTGGCAAGTACTGTGGTGATGGTAGCCAGGTAAAGAGGGAGCCACAAAAGACTCAACATAGCTCACTGAGCCATTAATCTTGCATTGTAGTACACTCCATGAGCAAATGAAAACAATAGTTTTCTGATTTCTTATACAATACTCTTTTTAAAAATATACAGTTTTATACATTCTTCAAAATCCAATAAAATTACATTGTGAATGTGACTGAAAGGACAGCCAATAAAAGAGCCAATGAACAGTCCTGCCTTCTGTGGCCTTTTCTATTACACCACTTCTGCTAACATCATGCTCCTTTCTTGATTCTAGATGTATGAAAGCTTCTCTCATGCACCAAATTATATACTTGTTTACAGAGTTTTCTTCACACAGTCTCTGACTTATCTCGCTTCTTTATATTTTGACTTTATTGATTCAACATGTGAAATTTTCCTTTGCAGGAAAGGCTGGTTCCCTTTCTCTTACACTCAGCCACATCACAACAAGATAGATCTCCTCGAAAGGTAAGAGAACAAAGAACGAATACAGACCTTTGACATTATTAATGATGCTTCTTAACATCCCCTTAGTTGTTTTGGTGGAGTCATTTTGATGTTGAACCTTATATGACACTCTTCCCACTCTCACCCATTTATTCTCAATAACTAAAACACATTTCATGCCATTACAATAATTCTGTCTGCCCTTCACTGCTCCCACTGCCCTCTCCCAACTCCCTTACTTTCCAACAGCAACAGAGTTGTTGATGAATTCTCACAAAAATCAACCTTTTCCTACTCTCATTGTGTTTTCTTTGTATTTTTTCCCCTGTGTATTCTTTCCTCTCTGTCTGTGACCTTCCCTGCAGCTCACTCTTCTTATCTAGAGCTAACAGCACCAGTACTGGACAACTTGACAAACTGGGGTCTCCGGGTCACCCAGCCCTCACCCCTGAGTCGGAGGAGGAGCACTCCCTTCCGCCCAGAGAGTCAGCACCTTCCGCCCACGCCCATACAGCATGGCCGACAGCAACAAGGTCAGAAACACAAAACCTGTGGGAGGAGGTCATGGGTTAGAGTGAATGTGTCCTCACAAATGACCCTGACTGTTAAAGGAAGCGATACAGCTGCTGTGTAATAATTTTGTACAAATAGTGACCCACGTCTCTCCTGCTTTACAGATCACCTCAGATTTGGCCTCTCCACCACCCTCACCAACCAGGTAATTTTATGGCAATTCACAGGTGCTAATTAAAAGGCAATCCAACATTTTTATTTGTCAAAGTCCATTCACTAAAAATTCACTAAAATTACACACCCTGTAAAGATTGTAATGTCTCTGAAAGGGTTTATTTAAAATGTTTGACTAACACAATTCTGGTGGTTGTTCTGTCTTGTTCTACTGAAATTGAGTGTCACTTCTGACCCTATCTATCATGATTCAATCTCTGAATGTTTAGGATGTTGTGTAGGAGCCAAGGGTTTGGCTCTAAAAGAGTTTAAATCTTATATTTAACACAGGAAGTTCTCCTTTAACATTGTAAAATGTTCCTCTGCATCAGGAATTAGAACATATGGAGTCCAACAAGGATCTATTTGGGGGCCTGTTCTTTCTTCCTGGTGCATGCTCCTGCTAGGTCAAATTACTTGTGAATGTCTTTTCATTGCTATGCAGATGGCTTACAATTGAATTTTCCTCTGAATCTTGGAAATCACAGCTCCATACAAAGGCTCAATGAGTGCATAGAATGATAGATGTACCATAATTTCTCCAAGACTAAAATCTTTTCCAAATCCATTAGATTTAGAGAGAGGTATACATGCCTTTGTTATATCTAGAATGGACTACTGTAGTGCACTGCATACTACAGTTAGCAAGTAATCTCTCACATTACTCTAATGTTAGCAGCCTTGCATAGAATCCAGTATAAAGTGGCACTGTTTGTATTTAGAGCCTTAAATGGTCATGCACCTGCATATGCTGCAATCATATACTTTCTCAAGATCCTTAAGATCTGTATTGCAATTACTCATGATCATCCCTTTGCCAAAGCTTATACAAAAAAATAGCTTATACTAAAAAAAAAATTTTTTAAAAAAAAGCCTTTTCTGTTATACCAAGTTTCTCTCAAACAACCTCAGTCATGCTGCAACTGTTTTTAAATTGAAGCTGAAGGCATCTTTTTTGTAAAGTATTCAGCAACTGCTCACATCGTGAGCATGAACATCGTGGGAATTTTGGGCTTTTAATTATTTCTTTGATCTGTTCTTTTTCCAAGGTGGAATGATTGTACAGCATACTTTTAAAAAAAATACAAGAATTGGGTGCACACATTTGGATTCATTTTGGATTTTCTCCAATCCACACAGGGTCAAAATATTTATACAGACTGAAATTTATACATAAACTCACTTAAATATTTGAATAAGTGCTCCTGAAGGTTCTCTAGTGTCTTTTAATTTGACAAAGCCAAGGCTGATTAACTTCACTTTAGTGATCATGATTGACTACAACTGTTTCTCTTTGTCAAAATAAAAAGGATTTGTTTGACAGCACTAATTGGATTGACCAGTACTCAGAACAATGGGAAAGTCCAAGGAACTCAGTGACAATCTAAGAAGGAGAATTGTAGATTTACACAAGTCGGGAAGGTCTCTTAGAACCATTTCTAAACAACTGTATGTAAATACAAGTTATTTGGATGTGTCACCACTCTGCCAAGTCTAGAAGAAGACCCATCTGTGACCCTCAGATGAGAGGAAAATAGTTAGGAACAACTCAGGAACCACCAAGGCTCAAGCCAGCCATGAAATGGAAACTGCTGGAACACCAGTGTCACTGTCCACAGTGAAGCAGGCTTTACGCTGCCATTGACTGAGAACAAGAAAGAAAGAAAGAAACCCCTGCTCAAAAATCAACACCTTCAAGCTTGACTGACATTTACAGCCGTCCACATGGACAAGCCAAATGCCTTCTGGAGAAAAGTTTCATTGTGAGACCAGACAAAGATCAAGTTATTGACAAGAGGTACCTTTGGAGGAATAAAGGTGAGGCTTTCAAACCTAAGAACACTGTACCAACTGTCAAGCATGGTGGTGGTGGCATCAGACTCTGGAGCTGTTTTGCTGTCAGTGGTACTGGTACATTGCACAAACTGGATGGAATAATGAAGAAGGAAGGGTACCTCCAAATTCTTCAACTTCACCTCAAATCAACAGCTAGGTTGTTGATTGAAACTTGTGGAGCAGGACCATGATCCCAAACACATCAAAACCTGGACTAGTTAAAGCAAGCTAACATTAAGCTTCTGGAATGGCCATCCCAAAGCTCTGACCTCAATCCTACTGAAAATGTGTGGACCATACTTAAAAGCCAGGAAGCCAACCAACTGAAATGAACTCCACCAGTTGTGCTAAAAAGAGTGGTCAAATATACAGAATTATGCCAGAAAATCGTTGATGGCTACCAAAAGCATCTGGTTCATGTGCGACTTGGTAAGGGACATTTAACAAATATTAGTGGGGGTCATGTATTTGAACCCATATGTATTATTTCATAAAAGTACAGTTCTAATTGCCCATGTAATCACTAGTTTTCATTAAGTGATATATTTATCATTTCCTCCTTTCAGGCCCAATCCATTTGCACATGTCCGACTCAGAAAAACTGTCACCAACGATCGCTCGGCTCCCATCATTGAGTGAGCTTTGTAGTCCCGCAGCAGAAGCAGCAGCAGCAGCAGCAGCAGCAGCAGCAGCAGCAGCACTCTTCTGTCCATCATGCCTCAGGTTGAATCCTGGAAAGAAGCACACTGACTTATGTTGATGTTCTATTTTTAAATTTAATCAAATACCATGGTGTGTTTCGTGTATAAAGGCTGTTATAAATATGATTGCAGTCCACTGGATTTGGAGATTGCTGGGGGTAGGAGACAATTTAAGAAACTGCTTTAGTGTAGGCTTTAATATAAAATCTAGGCTAGTTTAGATGTTTAGTTTCATGTTTGTTACACTGTATCCTCTTCGTCCAGAATAACTAACATGTTATAGTTTGCCTCACGAAGGAGGTGTTTAGTTTACTGTCATAAAGTGCTTTTTTTTCACTTTTTGTTATTTTTGTGCCATATTCAGAGACGTGTTCTGTGTTCAGCTAATTTAGGGGCTGGATCCTAATAGCAGGTTGTGCACACTGCCTATGATGAAGTGTTATGGGAAGAGGACAGGCTCCTTCTCTACTACAGTATTATATTTTTTAGAAAAACTGCCAGATCTGGTGCATTTTCTGGGTTCCAGTGAAGGTGAGAGTTTAAATTTATTAAAAGTGTCTGGGGTTTTTTTTTTCCTTTTTATTTTAACACAACAATTGGATGAGCTACGTGACATTATAATGAAACTGGCACCCTGACTTATATTTATGTCACTTTTAGTTCCTGGTATTGAGTGATGTTTGAACACACAAGTCTGTCAGATATATTCTGTTGTGCCAGTTAACACCATTCATTCTGCATCTGTAAAGTTACACATTATCATTTGTGAGTAGATGACTCAAAAAAAATTGCATTCTGCTTTAAATTTGATATTTCCAGAGTTGATCAATTCCATCTACTCACTGAGTGAAATCATCAAAATTGTCCTTTTTTTAAAATACAGAGCAACTATGACAACACAAATAAAACTCAAACTTCACAGACACAAACTGTGAAAGTGGGCAGTTGAATGTTTGGATAGTGGTATCACTGAAAGAAGTGTTTTCTTAGAAAATAGCATGTTGTGGAGGGTTTGAAGTCTTAAGAATGAAAGATCTGCATGCTCAGTTTTTGGATTTGATGTCATCTTGATTTCTTTTCAGTCCCAAATCTGAAGCTATTCACCAGCTAGGCTGCTTAATTGTAGTTGTAGGTCTATCAGTCAGACTAAGCAGAAGCTTAAAGAGAAGTATGAATGGCAAGACAGATGATACGATTAGGATTTTATTGGGGAATTGTATCTATGGAAGTGATGAAGAAAGCATACAGGAAGTTGACCGACGTTTGAGCAAGTGTTCGTGGTAATCTACAGACATCCAAAGTAATTTTCTGTAGCTCTGTACTCTTTGTTGCCTCTAGCAAAGTGAAATCTGTGCAAACTGAAGTGGTTCATGTTCCTGTTTTAACCGCCTTGAGTTGCTTTGATGTTTTAGCACCTTAAAGATTCATGAGATCATCTATAAAGCTTGTAGAAAATAATTTCTATCAGCATATATTGTAATTACTTTGTGTAGTGTTGCATCACTAATAAAGATGACAGAAAAATGTTTTTAATGTCTGTAAATAGTGCAAAAAAATGTGTGGAGGTATGACTTTTAAATTTAACTTTTGTGGAACATGTGGACTTTGTGGTAATACAGAGTGAACATCTGATACTGGAAACAGCTGCTGGTAGAGAAATTCAGTCTCCAGCTAACTTACACATAATGTGATACTGTCATTACAGCCTGCAAAGGCCTGAATGTGAAGGTAAAATACACAGTATCACAAATTCATGTAGAATTTAATCTTTGAAAAGCAATAGTTTTGGCCATAGTGAAAGCTGGACCTCATTTGGTCTACAAAGGACATTGAAAGCAAGGAAGTTTGTTGTGAGGAACTAGCATAGGCGATCAAACTGATTCAGAATACGCACTGATCGCAACAGGAACATGATAACACGAACAGATAATGATTCTTGGTGTAAATTTGTTTTAAAAAAAGTTCAATGTACACAGCGCGCACTCGGGCCACGTTGTCAGGCACACCTGTCTCAACTGCTCCATCTGAGTGCAAATATCCATTCAGCCAATCACATCACAACAACTCACTACATTTAGGCATGTAGACATTCCAACTGCTATTTATCTACTTCACACAACCATCTCTGTGTCCACCGGTCCAAAGAAAATATCCAAGTGACATACGGGGAGAATGAATGCCATAAATCAGAATACAATCACGAATAGTGCTTCAGTATATGAATATTGAATAAGTGTTGAACACGTCGTCATACCATGTTGCAGAAGAACATTCCTAACACACAACACAAAACCTCTATCAGGCTGGGTCACAGCACACACACCATATCTCAGTGCCAATCCTGTTCAGGAAAATGACATTCATAGACGGGCTTAATGAAACGAGAGATAGAGGATTTGGAAGGAGTGTTGTTTGATAGAACTGTATGATGTTATAAACTACCAAATGGACTGAAATCTGAGGAAATGTTTCATAGATTCTGTTTATGTGTTATGTAATCAAGGGAGTTGAACAAACCATCAACTCAGATAGATACTAACTAAGTGTGAGTTAGTGTATTCTATTTCCTGGGTTTCAATGAGTTAAACAGCACAGCCAGAATGTTTACAAGTCCAAACAAACACAAACTCCAGAATCTGTTAAAGTGAATATTTATATTCACACAAACTCTCACACACATCTGTGAAAACACTGCTGTCTTTACATGGGAAGATGTTACATCATCACCAACGTTATTCAGGCAGAAATGTTGCAAATGCTGCTCCACGTGTGGAATAAGATCTATGAAGAAACTGTTACAGAGCATCCCTTTTCAAACCTATCCTGTGAAACCACAACACAGGGCTGAGGACTCCACTTACATAGTGGGATATTCACTTCAAAGTGTTGAATGCAATGCCACTGCTGAGCTGCAGATAGGGTTTCAAAGCTGGTATGAAAAGAAGCAATTATTTATTCCCCAGCAATAGTTGCATCACAAATATTCTTTTTCAAACTATACGGTGAGGCATCAGAACTGTGTTGAAATCCTCAGTTTCACAAAACAAGCTCTGAGTATTCTGACAGAAAAAGAGAGGTGTGTACATCAAAGTCAGCTACCCAAGCCAAAGTCTGACTGAGCAACTCCGCTTTAAGTTTCCAAATTAAGCAAATCAATGAATTTCACATCAGCAAAACTCATCCGGATCAAGACGGTCATTACAGGCTCGATTATTAAATGTCTTGTTTGAAGACAAGTATTAATTTTGAAAACGTACGCCATCACGATAATGTGCCAAATTAATAACAGATGAAACAAAGCAATTAATTCAAAGCCGCAAGCCATACGGCTCCACAACGCGCGTCGACCGTGGCGTGTCAACACGTCATGAACGGGAGAGTCGTGGCTCACCGGACGCTGTCAGCCCAGCAGGCCGCCGCCTCGGCACGTTGGCGGCCCAGCTACCTCCTATGTCACCAGGCGGGATCTATGAGTCGTAATGATCACAGCGCTACGATCATCCAGTGTACTGCTCATTTACTGCAGCCACCAGGTGACTATGCCGCTATAAAAGCTTTAGATGGTTGTGTCCAGGGTCTCATTCATAGATTTTATTTGCTACAGTTTGAAGGAATGAGATGAGATGCTATATTTGGTTGTGGATACTGATCTAATTCATTTTCAGAAGGTTGCTATGGCAAGGCACTGTTTGTATTGATAAAACCTTTGATAAATTTTGATGGGGCTACTTGTGTAGATGAGTGAGTTATTTTGTCTCACTGTATGATGCTGAGGAGATGATTTGAGAGAAGGCCTGAAAATTAGGAAAAAAAATAAAATCAGACCTCAAAATGAGGATGGCTCTACTTCCCGTTGGGTTTCAGGTACTACTCCAAGAGATTTTTTGCATGTCCGGACAGGCAACATAGCCTAGAATTGAACAGAGCAAGGGACTGCCTGGGGCTAGGTTTTAAATTTTGAAGGTCTGTTCAAAAAAGTCCAAATTCAGGCAACCGTTATCCAAAATACTGGAGATTATATAGACCCTGGATAAATTCTTCGACGGCTACTCTGTTCAGCAGGGCCGAGCCATTTGAGTTTTATCTGGTCAAATGCCGAGAGGAGATGATTGAGAGAGGCTGGAGAATCCAAAATTGACACTCAGTTCAAAGACCGCTGACTTCCGGAGGTTTTGGTATGGTTCAAGAGAATTTTTCATCTCAGGATGTTACATGAGCCTCCAGATCTTCAGATATGTTGATAAAAAACGCAGCTCCAGGAGGAATTAAAAGAATCACCGGATATTTCAGGTGCCATGAGGTGGCGCTATGTTTGATAGAATTTATGCATATAAATGTGTTTGAGGACAGGAGGCTTATCAAACCACTCAAGTTTGACGCAGATTGGGCAATGTGGCTTTGAGTTTCAGCCCTTCATGCTTTGTGGCAAAACATCATCATTGCCCAGGGTCACGCCCGCAAATGCACTGGGTTTGAAAAGGATACTCAACTCAAGGATTTCCAGGGAACGAGACGGCTTTGTTTACCCACCTTGGAGTTTAAAAGGAAAGCATGACATTTCCTGTTCCCATTAGCAGGTGGTGCTGTGACTGTCATTAATTACTGTCATATAGTGTCCAGAGCCCAGCGCCATTGGACCGAGATGATCATATTTGGATTATGAAAGGATGGATGATATGAATCAGGATTCACTGTGATGATCGAAATTTACTGTGGCGTCACGACCATACCCCCTGGCAAACTATCCATCCGAAATCTACATGGCCGTGCAGATGAGACAAAACAAATATGAAGTTGATAACATCCAAAACCTTTGAGTTATTACAGAAAGTTTGGAGGTTGAGGAAATCGTGAAATTTCATGAGTTTTTGAGAACGTTCAGGCCCTTGCCCGAACAATCAAAAGCAGATACAATAGAGCCTTCACACAGGTTGTGCTCAGGCCAAAGAATCTTTATTGTTGACAAAGACATTGAAGAGAGCTATTCAGAGACTACATGAGGAATCTTAGTTATAGTCTAAGCCAATGCTCTTTGTGGGTTTGATATGATGGTTGGGAATTAGGGGCTACCGCATCATCACAGGAACGGCAACGTGAAATAAGGAGTTCAAGACAGTGCAACACGGCATTCACCGACACAACCCGCTGCACATAAAGAGACAATTGCAGTGCTTACCTGGGTAGTGTATGGCACAGCTGCATTCATTATTGCGAGGATTTAGTGGCTATGAACGCAGTAATGGCACCAGGAAACAGAAGCGTCCCAACATATATTAGATATCACACTCACAATCACATCCTGTCTTCATGGTCAGGCTATCTGAGACCATCTGGAAACTGGCTGTGAGTGGGTGGACGTTGTCTTGGGTAGCCGTTGAAACTCATTCGTTGAAGTCTCCAATGGATTAGAGAATGCTGTTTACCTGGATATTATTGTTCACTGAGGGAACGATCCGAATTGGAAGTTCCTCAGTGTCGTTTATACGGCTGCCGTTGGTGACTTCAATGCAAGTGACAGAACCCTTTCACAAGGATGTTTCAGCTACTCTCCAAAGTGCAATGTAGTGAAACTGTGAAGAGTGTGCCACAAGCGGAAATGAAGAAGGTTCGCCTTTTAAGTAAAAAGTCTGCGTCATGAGGGATAACTTTTATTTTGAAAGGCGAACCCTTCCATTTCCGTTAAAATTTACAAAACACAGAGGGCAATCACTATACCTTTTTCTAGAAACGAGAGAATTGAGAGAAACCTTTGTGGCATATCTTTCCATTTCATTCAGGTTGAGTGACAGCCATTCCTTCCATATGATTATACCGCATTGTAGGAACACCAAATCTATAAAACTGCACTGCAGAAAGCTGCTGGGATTGATTTGAAACGGTGTTCACAGAATTCAATTCAGAGAGCTGAACTATGTTTACAATACTCAGTGAGGGATGAGAATTATGACGAAGATCAGCATTTGTGAATGGTGGTGATTGTTTTGGAAATGAAACCGAGAAAAACAATCAGACGGTAAATCTACGAGAACTGTTTGAATAAGAAATACCCAATTCACTCAATAATTATGCAATTGCTTGTTCGTGTTGTGTCTTCATACAACAATTCGTCTTTCACAAAACACAGAGGAACTATAGGGTCCAAGTTCAGTGATTGTCGTTCAAGGATTGGTGAAACGAGTCACAAATTCAGATGATTTTAGTATTACAAACGACGTGTGCGCAGCACCGGATGTTTTTTTTTACCACCGGACGTTCATTAAGAGACTCCAAACAGAGCACCCCACTCATCCAGTCCGCTTTGTTCAGGTTCAGCTCGCTGATTTTATCCAGTTTGAAAGGAATGAGAACAAGTGATACAATTTCTTTTTTCACAAGTGCAATCGTATCAACTGAAAGGGGCATGTGTCCATAAGGGAATCACCAAACACACTTTAAATCAATGGTGGCTGGAAAAGACCAGTCAACAAAGCCATCGTCTGCACCACACTGTCGGAGAGAAATATCGCACGTGAAACAAGTGGCGTCAAATCAGGGAGGATTTCAAATTTAGCAGCCAACTAGCTTTGAATAGACCACCAAAGTTCATGAACAATTACTCGAGATTGAGACCAAACTAATTGGCAGGCCAGCCCAAAATTATAATTGGTATTGTGGTTGCTCAAATAATGTATGAATTTGCATTTATATCAAGCTTCTGAAATCTTTTTCTCAATCACCGATGACTTCACATGTTCACTGACCATCACACAGCACTTTATTTCTATATTTAAGCACTTATCCACCCCACATCCACAACCCATTTCAATCACTCAACGCACTGTGACAAGAATACAGAAAGGCTTGTGGTGGAGTACACCACCGTGCCTCCTGTATAAAGGATTTACTGTGATGAAGTATCGCCCAATACCACTTCTTGTTGTGACTGTTGATCAACGGTACAAAACAAGATATTCTGTTCAGTCAGCTGCACCTGCGATCTGCTATGTATCAAATACATTTTAAATTTTGAATCTAGTTTTTTTTTAACCCCAATGGCACATCAGCTCCACAATACATTACAAATTGAATTTGTATTTTACCTTTACCACCTGATGTCATCATCAACAACTTATCTGAGTGCCGCGAGCAACCTGTGATTCAGCATTACAGATTCCCAGCTTCCCGTAGGAGACCGGTCACCACGAAGCAGCTCCAATCCCACAGAACCACGACAACCGGCTCCTTGTTCCAGGCATTCCTCAGGTAACGCCTCCGAATCCTGCAGAAACCCACGGGAGGTTAAAAAACCGCACCGAGTGACAAGGCTAGGGCGCGGTTAACTAATGCTCAGCCAACGTCAGGACATTCAAGGTCACATATTTCGTTTTTATTTCGGAAAAGGATGTATAATTATATTAGGAATTTATATTGGGTTACAGTAAATGAAACCATTGAATGTATTTATTCATATGGATAAAATTGAGTAAATCGAAATTTCACTGTATTAGAAAGTCAAAAACAATAAAAAAATATACACACACCCGCTCATATCGTCTTGACGTCCATTTTATTAGTGAGGGTCATGGAGGAGTGTCACTTAATAAAATGGTTGCCTACTATGAAACAGAAGGAGACATGTTCTATTTAAGTCAGTTATCGTGTTAGTAAACGGTCTATCAAAGCTTAACACTATGTCTACATGAGCTTGCTGTTGAGTTGACGCAATGAAAGTGTTCGCAGTGGTCGAAACGCAGAGCGACAGCACCGATGAACTATGAAATTAGTGTTAGAAATATGAATTGAAAATAGAAAAGATACTGTTTAAAATAGAAAAACATCTGATTGGCTAATCAGAAGATATGAAATTTTGAATTTTAAATTATTCAAGTGATATTTTATCCATTAGGAAACTTCCAGGCCAGCATATCGGGCTTTCAATTCATCCACAAAAAGCTGTTGAATTATTTTAAATCTACTAGATCAAACTCTAACAACATCGCACAATTTACTAGTAGATTTTCATTTCATGTTATGACTATATCAGCAAAACATGTCCAATTAGCTTCAAAAATACGTTGTGGGAGTAAATTTTGTGATTTCAGTGATTTTGGGATGAACCAGTGATTTTGTGATTCAATATTGGAGGTTATCTGAGCCAAAATAAATCAGACAACTCCATAGAGGATTTATTGGTGATTGAAACTGAAACAGCTACGATAAGAAAAGATAAATGATTACTGAGGGTCCATTTCAATTTCAATTGCTTCCCTAGGAAAAGTGATTGGTTAAAGCACCATCGCTGGTCAAAGCGTTGTAATTTATGGCGGACTATGAGTTAATGATTTATCTGTTATATTTTCTTGTGGGTAAATGACTCATAACCACTGCATCATCTGTTTTTTTACAATCACAGAAAATCTTTCCCTTTCAGATGATGGAGGATTTCTCTGGCTTGGCTCTGCCTCCTCATTTGGAGGTCATCAGAGGAGGAACTGGAGCCTGGCGGTGTGGAGCCGGACCCAGGAGAAGGTAACGTTATTGATCTTGGTAAATGTGATGGGCATGTGAGGAGGCAAGATGTCAGTGTTCCATTAGAATCATCTGCTGCCAGCAGTTGGGAGTGAGAGGAGGGAACAGGAGGAAGAGCAGGAACCTGTGGAGACTGGAGGAGCAACCTGAGACCATTATTATTGGGATCTGGTCAATGTTGGAAATGAAAAGTGGAGAACCAAAATATAAGTCAACTGAGCTATCTTTCAGAATACTTGTCTTCATCTCCTGACTTTCTTTTTTAATTTTGGTTTGAGGTAGTTTGCCTAGCTTTAGCTCAGCTGTCTCCATAATGGTTTTGATACAAACAAGGTTGGTTATAAGTCTCACAGTGCTACCTTGGATATTCAAATTTACACCATAGATGCATCTACTAAAATTATGAAAGTTTGACTTTATTCTTAAGCTGAAAACTGAAGGTTAGAGGTCAAGTTAACTTGAGACCATCTCACCAAATACAAACAAGACACCTGCTTTTTTTTTGTCTTTAGGTGAGCTGGGCCAGGAGGGCAGAGCTGCTCGACAGAGCACAACACAAGAAGATGAACACAAAGAGCTCTCAGAAAGGAAATATCTGGCTCTGAGCAGGAGAAAGAAATCGACAGGTACTATTATTGGTACTGAAATCTACTATGGACAGCATCAACACCACCTGAGAATTCTTCTCACTTCCAACTAGATAATCATATATCACGCCATACCACACAGCCCTCCCTTATATGAGTAGTTATGTTCATGACACTGCAGAGTTATCCAGGAGGAATTGGCAGAGGCCAGAGCTCTGTTTCAGAAGAGGCTGAAGTATCAAACAAATAACTTAGTGAATTATTCAGAGTGAGATATTTGCTTTGTTATTAGGTAGTGGCTAGGTTCTGTAAATACAAAACAATAGCATTAATGCTGCTGAGGCTCAAACGTTATCAAATGGTTTATTGTAACATTACAAGACAGTGTCAATCTAGAGAAGAATAGAAACCATTTTAGTTGAAAGGTGTTATGTTTCTCTTAAAAAGCCTCCAGATTGAGCAGAGAGAAGTCTACAGCAACCAGACAAACAAGGTGGAAACTCACATTAGAACTCTATTGAAATTCACGGCAGAAGCACAGCACTACCTCAGACAACCTAAAATAATTCGTTTTTTGTTCTTTGACAAAGAAACATTTGTCATACATATACTTCAGATGTTACCCTCTTTTTTGCAACATAAAATAATGCTGCTGTTGATGTTGTTTTTATTCTATTCTTTTATTTTAAAAAACGGCTCAATTTTGTCAAATCCGAAATGGAGAATTAACACTTGGGTATCAGATTGGTTTAAATTCTATAATTAATTATCATGAAAAATAAAATTATGACAACAACCCTAGGTGTGTGTGAGCCTACATATATATGCTGCTGTGCTGTCCCAAATAGAATGAACCATGGGGTTGGGGATTTAGTATCATCTGGCTACATTTGACCAAAGATAATACATTTCCACATTGTAGTTTTTGAGCTATAATCTATTTCTAAGAAAGACTATGTTTCTGAATATCTGCTACTGCTTAGTATTGCTATATATCAGTTCATCATTATCATATATTGTTTGTTCAGGGTAAATCAAAATATGTCCTGGTACTTGTGTCCAATGAGACAAAGTAATCACCATCCTGTTTGAATGGAGGTATAAACCTTCATTATAGAACTAAGGTTTTAAAATCTTGAGAAAGTTCCCTCTCATGGCTCATCTGCTGGTTGTGTTAATGTTCACAGATTCCTGATGAGTAGCCATGCTCATGGACATGATGCACAGTACTATACTGCTTGAGGTAAGGATTAGAAAGATAGGTGGATATCAAAGACAGGATAGTATCCTTAAGCTTCTGGGTATGAAGCCAAGCCAACACTTAAGTGCCTTAAACCTTAAACCTTCTTTTTAATGGACACCAGGAGGGAGTCTAGGGTGCAAAGACTATATACAGAAACGCTGACGGCAAATTGGCCCACGTCACTCTGAAACTCTTACCTAATGAGTTCATTGGTTCAGTTACTAATTCAGGTCATAATCAACCAACATTAATTCCATTTTATAAATTATACTCTAGTTAGAAGGGTGTCATCATAGGTATTATATCAGCACTACAGTTGCCAGTGAGCTGGGACAGTACCTAAGTTTCACGACAGATCCACACATCACTTTACCTGCTCCAGTTTCAAAACAATGACGATGGCTTCATAGCAGGACTTCACTGAACCAATTGATGATGTGACGGCGGTTATCATCTTTTGCACTGGCGGTATATACAGAAAGTAATATATTTAAAAGAATCAAAATGTGTTTCTATTCTAGATTGTTAAAATCCTAACATGAGCTCAAGTAATTTTTCCACAGACGCGCAACTTTTGTGGTTGATGCAATTGAGCTTGGTCCACTACAGAAAAAATACGTCACTATGTTGTCTGTTTGAACTCAGCATACTTTCATCCCCCAGACAGTCCAGCAGACATCAGCCACCCTGACCCGTCTGCCAACCGCAGGAAGTCGTGATCTGTGGCCTCACGAACTCACTTGCAGTTTTGCTTCCGGTGCTGCCAATGTGCCAGTCTCTGTAGTCCACAGGTACGAAGGTCAGAGGACTCCTTCTAACCTGACAACACCTTTATTCTGGTGGCCACCGTTTAGTTTGGGGATCACAGCCATCACAGGTAGAACCACCAGATGCAGCTCCTCATGCTTCAGCAATGGACATCGTCCACTCGGAGTCAGCGTCCACAGGCTCCAGAATGCTGTCAGGTTCATATTTATCAAATCTTTCATACCAGGTCTGAGACTTATCACTATACATTTGGAGATCAGCATCCTCTTCAGCTGCCCTTGCCATCTAATCATCAGCTAGCCAATCATTACCATTTATTTTGAGAACATCTAAACTCAAGCCATTTCAATTTCATTTACTTGTGAAGATGGCATCATCAGGCCTCAGCATATATTGAACTAAAGAAGCAACAGTGTTAGGCAGAGTACGACCTATAGGCAGGGACAAAAGCTCTCACAAGGAAGTGGTTAGAATCTCATGCACCTACAATTGAAGATGGGCTAAAAATTATTTGTGAAATCTAATGGAATTGATTTCACGTGGACTAATATAGTCTTTTCTTTAAAAATACAGCAAACACTCTTATTGGACTTGCAGTCAGAATTGATTGCACTATATCTCAGACCAGATTTCACAAACTGCAAATATCGAATTATGTTTCCAACATCAGCACGAAGCTTCAAACCTCGTGTGTGAATCGAAAGAAGAATAGAGAAAGAAAGGGGAAAAGTGTGACATCTTTCTGTTCTGTTGTTTGGTACTTTAGCAAACAAGACAGAAAAACAGGGAAGTTACAGTGTATAGAGGTTTGTATTTTGGGGAAGAAGTCTGCTTGGAGTCTGACGTCATCTGCTTATGTTATAAAACATTGTCTTAGGAGACATAATTTTGTGGGAAATATAAAGTTATGTTTTAATCTTATTTTTGGCTTGCAAATCTGTGACTTTCTTTGAGTCTCTCTCTGTTCAGTCCCTCTCCTTTTCTTATTGTCTTCTTTTATTTGTAATCTACCATTCTTTTTATTTTTGTGTATTTTTTCCTGTTATAAATTGTTGACAGTCTGTGTTTTCTACTTTTCTGCTGTAGCGTTTTCCTTTGCCTTATGGCCCAGCTCACTCGTTAAGCTCGGTTGTTTTTAAAAACGTCCTATAGATAAAGTTATTATTATTATTATTTTATTTTTTCCTGGCATTTGTTTTAGGAGGAGCCGAGACTTGCCGCTGTGGAGACAAGGATGAAGTCTAATGGTGTTTCCGTTTCATTCCATCTGCAGCATCACATCATGTGGCTGGACCAAAAGAAAAAGAGGCATTGAATTAAGGGACAAGAAAAGGATAAAGAGCCACAGGTGAGAAGCATCCTCGTTGCTGCGGTCGTCAGGTACCGGATATCGCTCATGGCAATAAATTTGCTTCGTTTTATATATGATGGACATGTCGCATTGCAGACACAAAGCGAGAATAATCAGTTGACTTCACCTACTCATTTGATCAAAACACGTCCCTAGATATTGCTATGACGATGACAGCAATAGCAGTGCTCAGTTTCATGTTCCAATGTGTTTATTTGAGTCGGCCTTGAATGTTGTGGTTCCATTTGAATGGTGCCATAATTAGTATTATTTAGTTGAATGAATAATGTATATTTGTTTTGAATATCAATTGTTTTAGTCACAGCTGCATGAACAGTCAGAATATTACAAGCTAATATCTATACTGGATTTGGTAAATATTTTGATATTGAATATTAGATACCAAGATACTTATCATATTATTTAACTCAGTTATGATTTTATCTGAGTAAAAGCAGACTCATTGTCAGGATCAAAGTTTATACATTGCTTTTTCTAATTGGATAACGTGTTTGTTTATTAAGTTATTTTAAAATATTTTAACAACTCACGCAAAACCTAGCTAAACATATATCTATATTATGTTTCTGTAATACAGCTATGTCATAACAGACTAAGCAGCTGGATTTAAATGTCCCATAAGAAGGTCCAGGTCCCAACATTTTGTGTGTGTGTGTGTGTGTGTGTGTGTGTCATAGTAATAGGAATTATACAAAAGAAAGCAAATATTTTGAGGAAGGATGTTACAGAATCATAATGCTACTGGTTGTATCATTTCTATTATCAAAGTGGCTGTGATGTTGTACGTTGCAAATAAAATCAGGAGACGGCTTCAAAGCTACTCAAAATATCTGGGTAAAATATATCTGATGAATAATTACATATTAGTTATTTATAAATAACACTCAGTGATGGATCAGAGTGAACCTTCAGTTGAGTAGGGTTTATGGAGTGGAGGATACCAACCCCAGGGATTATGGTTGGTTTCATTGTTCACTCTCAATCAGTTTCTATTTAATTTAGTTAATATTGTCTGTTTTATATTTGCATTAAGAAAATTTTTTTTGAGACTATTATATAATTTATTTTAATATATATATAAAAATAAGGCCCCCTGCCTTTTTCACGTTTCAACAGTAGAACATTTTAACATGTTTGAATGATTGCTTGCTTGTTTATTTATTTCTGTCTGGTACACTAGTAAAGTGACAATAATGGTTG